>CM019149.1:212176657-212346636 GCA_009733165.1 Naja naja
TCAAAGACTACCAAGGGAACAAGATTCCAGTAGTTGGAGCGAGATTTCAACGCAGCAGTTTAAAGGCCACACCAAACGCTTGCCCCTGACCATCGTGGACAAGGATCACCCAAGTTTGCTGGGACTTGAGTGGTTCAAGCCACTTGGCATCGAGGTGACTGGCATCCATCACGTGAGCAGTTCTGACTGGGAAGAGTCCTTGAAGTCTGAGTTTCCAGAGGTCTTCAGCAAGGACTGGGCAAGTATATGGGGACCCCTATTGCTTTCAGCTTAGACCCCAAGGTGCCCCCAATTCGTTTAAAGCCCAGGAGGGTCCCATTTGCTTTAAAGGAAAAATTGATGCACAATTAGATAAGCTCATTGCTCAAGGGGTTTTAGAGCCTACTGACCACTCCAGATGGAAACACCCATAGTCACACCAGTCAAGGCTGATGGGTCAGTGAGAATCTGTGGTGACTACAAGGGGACACTTAACCATGCTTGCAGCAGAGCGCATATCCTGTACCAGTTGTGCATCATCTGCCATCCCCTGGCAGGGGTACAGTATTTGCTAAACTGGACTTAGCTCAGGCATATCAACAATTAACAGTTGATGATGCCACTGCAGAGGCACAAACAATTGTGACTCATAGAGGTGCCTTCAAATGTAAAAGACTACAATTTGGAGTAAGCTGGCACCTGGCATTTTTCAAAGCCTTATGGAAAGAATGTTGCAAGGACTGCCAGGGTAGTGCCTTATTTTGATGATGTATTAATCTCTGCTGAAAATGACACTCAGCTTCAAGAAAGACTCAGAGAAGTCCTTACCAGATTCAGAAAAGCGGGTTTAAAAGTCAAGGAAGACAAATGTACACTCAAAACAGACAGAGTTGAGTTCCTGGGGTATATGATTGACAAGCATGGCATCCATCCTACTGATGCCAAGGTGCAATCAAGGAAGCCCCTAAACCTCGATGCAAGGCAGATTTGCAAGCCTTCCTTGGACTTATTAACTTTACCACATGTTTCTACCTCACAAAGCATCTATTGCTGAGCCCTTTACATCAGCTTGATAAGAAAGCTGTTTGGATCTGGGGGCGGAAGGAACAGTCAGCATTTAACAGTATTAAGAGACTAATCACGCCTGATGCTGTGTTGATACAATCTCTGAGAATTTGCCTGTTGTTCTGACTTGTGATGCATCCCTTTTGGAGTGGGGTTTGAGTCACAGGCTTCCCAATGGAAGGGAAGCCCCAATTGCATTTTACTCTCGCACTTTGTCCAAAGCAGAGGAATTATAGCCAAGGACAAGGAGCAGTTGTTGCAGCTGTTAAGAAATTTCATGAATATCTGTATGGCAGGTCATTCACCATTGTTACAGATCACAAACCTTTATTAGGCATTGTGGCAGGAGACAAACCTACACCTAATATCCTGTCACCAAGAATGCTGAGGTGGACTGAATTTCTTGCAGCCTATTCCTACAAACTGATTCACAGGCCTGGCAAGGACATTGACATGCTGATGCACTGAGTCGCTGCCCACTGCCCACCACCTTGCCACAAGGAGTGGACTTTGAACTTGAAACTCACACCTTTTCCTGGAGACCGTGGCTAAGCTTCCAGTCCATGCTGCTGAGATTGCCAGAGAAACTACCAAAGATGCTGGTTTAACCTGTTATGGGCTGGATTAAGAAAGGTTGGCCTCTTCAAGATCTACCTCACCTTGCCCAACCTTTTAAGTCCAGGCAACTGAATTATTATCTGTATTAAGAGGATGTATTTTTGTGGGTAACAGGGTGGTTATTCCTGCAAAACTGCAAAGGGAGGTTTTGAAATGTTACATGAGGGTCATCCTATTGTAAGGATGAAAGGTTTGGCCAGGGTTATGTATGGTGGCCAGGTATTGACAAAATGGTTGAAAACTGTAGCATCTTGTCCCATTGCCAGGTAGTCAGGCCTGCCCCACCTCACGCCTCCCCACAGGAATGGGAATGTCCTAGGGCCCATGGTCTAGAATCCACTAGTGCTAGATGCATTCTAAATGCTAGAGTAATTCCCATGCCCTACAACTGAGGGTCATCAAGCAGCTCAGAAAATTTCAATGCCATGGGCCAGATGTCCTTGTTTCTGACAATGGCCCTCAATTCACATCTAACATTTTGAATCCTTTCTAGCTCAACAGGGTATCAGACATGCCCTCACTGCCCCTGGGCACCTTCAGCCAATGGCTGGGCTGAACGCATGTACGCTTCACCAAAGAGAAGCTTCAGCAGCTGGGTCCTGGGGACATCACTGAGAAGCTTGAAAAACTTCTTAGTGTTCAACACATCACTCCTAGCCCATCAAATAACTTGTCCCCAGCAGAGTTGTTGATGGGCAGGAAACTTAGGTCTTCCTTGACCACCTTCATCCCACTTACGCACCCAACGCACCACTGGATTCCACTTCCAAAGTTCGTTCTTTTAGTGTGGGAGATTCTGTCTATGCTAGGAACCTTATAGGTGAACCTTTGTGGATTCCTGCTGAAATAACTCACATCACAGGCCCTCGTTCTTACAGGGTACAAACAGAGGATGGCCTCCTCTGGAGCAGGCACATTGACCAACTTAGATCCAGGTTCCCTCAGGAACATCGACCCTGTCTCCCTCTAGGTCCCTCACCTGATGTCTCTTCTAGGGGGAAGGAGGGGAACAGGAGGAAAATCAGCAAACAGGAATCAACCCCATGTGTAACGAGCCATTGCGACAGGAACCATCCCGAACCCTGTCACAAAGCCAAGATCCATCCTTAGAAGTGGAAGATTGCACATCACTACCTGACTTGGGTGCTGACATTGGAATGGAGATGGGTTGGGAGAGAGACCAGATTCTAACAGTCTAACAGGGTCTTCTTCTCAGGAAGTCCCAACAGGAAATGTCAGTAGACACATTTTCCCTCTCACTGGGTGAGAACGTTAAAGCTTCTGAACCACGAAGGTCTCAACGTACGTAAGAGCCCCACCTATTTAAAGGAATACATTAGATAGGTTGGGGTTTGTATGGACTGAACCTAGTGGGGAGGGGTGTTATGTATGTAAGGTTTGAATGTTATTGGTTTATTTGAACTGTTCTTGTAAAATGTCAAATGGTATTGGTTTAAATAGTGCGGGAAGAAACCCTGCACTCCCATTGGCTGGCAGCTACGGCTGCAGGCTATAAGAAGCAGCCGTAGCCAGGCCAGAACGGGTCTATTCGAGCTGTAGTCACTAATAAACTCTTTGCTGGAACTCCTCGTGTCTGACTCTTCATGCAAACTTAACAGTTTCCCATTCCAGAATTACAAGTATTTCATCTTAGGAATTAGCCGAAGCAAATGCAGAAGGAAAGTTGCATCAGCTGTTCTAATAAGGTTAAGCCAGGGGTCAGCAACCCTCAGCTCTGGAGCCGCATGTTGCTCTTTCATCCCTCTACTGCAGCTCCCTGTTGCTGGTTGGTGCCACAATTTTGAGAGGAGTTTCTGGTTGGTGTGAGGAGTTTCTGGTTGGTGTGGGCGGGGGGGAAGCACAGTGTGCCAGGAGGACACTCTATGGCAAAGGGCAGGTTTTCCAGCTGGCTCCAGAATTGATAGAGCTTTCAGTTAGGACAGGTAGAGGGAAAAGGATACCGTGCTAGGAGGAGACTCTATGGTGGGGGAACTGGTCTTCCGGTTGGCTCCAGAATTGAATGGGGGCTTCGTTAGGACTTTTGTGGCTCTTTGAGTGTTTAAGGTGGCTGACCCCTGGGCTAAGACAATGTTTCTCAACCTCAGGAACCTTAAGATGTGTGGAATTTAGCTCCCCAAATTCCTCAACCAGCATGTTCAGTTAAGGTATCCATTTGGAAAAAAAAGCTTAGCATGACTTAATCAAATGGTAAAGGTGACACTAAAGGCTATAGAAAAAACGGGCTTTGTGGCTGGCTTTTTGGGTCAAAGAGTTTGGAAATCTTCTCATATGTTACTCCTGGATTACCTTGACACTGGGGGCTGGAAATGTGATTTGTGCTTTTCCTGAATTTCAGTTGTGTTGCTCCAGACTGTTTGGCAAACAAGAGTTCCTTTTGTCTATGCACAAAGTTTTAAGTGGTACAGATGGTACTATTTCAGTGAAAGATTTATGGCTTACCAGAAACGGGCTGTGGATGTAATTGGCAGCATATAGCAAAACGGAACAATTCAGGGTAGTTAGAAGTAGCAGTACAAGAGAGCTTCGCCAAAAATCTTTGGAAATGTTCTGTTGATGAGAGCTAGTGGTCTATTATCTCTTTCTCCAGGTAGAGAAAAGATGGGGCAATTTCCTAGCTATTCTGCATGTTGAGTTAATAGCCAAGCACTGATAAAGGCAGGTGCAAGCTGTAAAAGAAAATGTTTTACCCAAAACTGGTGAGATTTTGAGGATTCCCAGAAAATAAAAAAATACAGTCTTCTTTTGCACACCAATCTGTTTCACTTCTGGTTGCTCTATGTGTTTTCCATCACATCAGACTCGTCTCTAAATCGTGTTGGTTCATAAAGAAATAATCCCAATTGTTAATCAGATTGGGAGGGGGAGGGAGGGAGGGGAGGGGAGAGAACAGATACTTTCATTTTTTACACCATGTAAGCTTGGTGATCTGATGCGTTCCCAACACTGGGTCTCCTTTTACTTTGCCCCTGGCAACATGCAAGGGTTTGATCTAGGAATTAAAAAAGGCATCAACTCTTCTGTGCTGTGGGCATTTCTTCTGAAGCAATTTGATGTATTACACCAAATCAGAATCTCTCATTATATGAGGGGCATAATTGCTCACTGAGTTCCATCTTGGAAGTATCTCCCAGCTCAAAAACCAAATAGAAAAAGGAACACCTCTGGGAGAGCTGCTGAGAAGAGATTACTTACATCTGATAAGACAATTACAGTTATTAGCATATATGGAAAAGTGAATGCAAACATGAATATATTTGGAACAGATGCAGAGAACATACATAGGGTAGGGAGTGTTTTACAGTAGAGATACTGTAATGTACAGAAAATTGACAATTCATCTTTTCTTTTATGTACACTGAGAGCACATGCACCAAGGCAAATTCCTTGTGTGTCCAATCACACTTGGCCAATAAAGAATTCTATCTATCTAGAATTCTATGTACAGAAAATAATGAAGATTTATTTCTACTGGTGGTCGAAAAATGTTTTGTAGGTAAATAAAAGACCCAGTACATAAATGCATGCCATACTCACAGGGAAACTTTTACCATGATCAAACAGGCATTGTAGATCACATGAGTGCTTCCTATGCCAGCTTAAATTTGGGAATAGTGGTGGTGAAAAGTACCAATATCATTCCATTTATTCATGAGATGTAAGGTTCCTATATTACCAATGAAATAAAGGGATTTGTCACTGCAAGCATGCCAAAGCTTGTAGGAATTCAGCCAACATGTAGGAATTCAGCGTACATTACTATCTCTTGGACAATCATCCGTACTGCCAATATTTTTAAAATTATTTTTATTTGATCTTGCAACATTGAAGGCATTCCACTTTTCTTCAAACTGGGATCCTGTCTGCAGGCTTTTTCTAGGGCATATCAGTTTTATCACGGTGTGCCACTATTATCAGCCCCAATGGCGCAGCGGTTAGAGTGCAGTACTGCAGGGTACTTCTGCTGACTGCTGGCTGGCTGCAATTTGGCAGTTCAAATCCCACCAGGCTCAAGGTTGACTCAGCCTGGGTCAGAGGTGGGTATAATGAGGGCCCAGATTGTTGGGGGCAATATAAAACTCCGTCAACAGCTTAGAGAGGGCACTGTAAAGCGGTATATACTGTAAGTCTAAGTGCTATTCTATTGTTATCACAGAAGAGAATTACAGTTTTATATTTTTGGTCCGTTGACTTTATCATACAATTAAGGTAATGCAAATATTGAGCCAATGTATGGGGTACAATTTAGAATCAGGAAGCAAACCAGAGACCTGTCTCCACCTGCAAATGACAGTTGATGGACGGAAAAGGAGGGGGGAATACTCATAATATAATGCAATCATTTCTTCCTTGTGCTTATTATTACAAAAGGGTGGAGAAGTAGTGTTTCTCTATCCGTTTCAGTGAGATCTACCCTTTGGCCTTCTTTGATTGACAGGAAGCAATGAAAAGTAAACGAGCTGAATGCTGATCCAGAGCTGTTTAGGAAACAAACATAGATTATTTTATCCCCGTTCGTATATAAGGTGATACATTTTAATGAGAACTGTATTGTGCAAATTGGACTGTCCTGTCATGTTTTTCTCCAGTTCAGCTCTTTTACATAGTGAAAATTATAGTGTGGCATGCTAATACATAACGATTACCGTATGAATGTTCCTTTTGACAATGAAGCTCCCGGAGTGACTTTGCACTGTCACCATTTGTCAATACAACCTTCCTTTCAGAATTGCTGTGTGACTATAAAATAAGAGAAGACACCAATGGGCGCCACCTAGAGGGACTCATGGTATAAGTGCAATAATAAATGCAGAGAAGATAAATTGTAAATATGTATTTTCATGCTTTGAAATACGGGTTAGGAGAAAAGAGTCCCCAAATCTGGCAGCTTACTGAATTAGTTCACCTTGTAAAATGTATTTTTATTTTTATTTAGAGAGAGTTTTATTATCCCAGTTTTATTTAGAGAGAGAGAGAGCACACGCAGGTGTGAATAAACATGAGTGTCTATATCATATGTAGATATGGAATGGAAAAAGAAATCTTGGCAAATTTGCATTCTAGAATAGTAAGAGGAGATATTATGAAACAGCATCTTTAATGTGAAATCAGGCTAGATAATGCAGCCACCAAACTTACAGAAAGTAGTGCATTCATTACGTTCATGTTTTCGACTTTCTTGTCTCTTGCCAGGGCAAAATCCACCTTAAATATTCTACATTTCAGTGCTAAAGATTTGTGGGATTTATTAATTTTATTTTAACGAATGCTAGCCTTTTTATGGTATTCGACAAGGATAATATGGGGCTGGCAGATGGCAGGTATGGTTAAAGTCCCCATGAGCTTTCAAGTGAAGGAGCAGCCTGTGCTGAAATATTAAAGTGACTTTCTGACCTAGAAAGGCTTAAAACAAAACCTGTCTTTGTCCAAGGTTGCTGTGGCCAGAATATGTTGGTACCTAAAAAAAAAAGACAAAAAAGATCAGATGGCAACAGGGAAGTTTCCTTCTTGACAAAGTGCATAAGAAGAAAGGATGCTGAGTAGCTAAGGAACTCACTGAAGCTCTTCAAGAGAAACACGTTTCAATCCTAGCCATGCCGGCTACGCTTGGGAAAAGCTGGAATCCTGGACAGCTAGCATCCAAAACTCCAAAAGGGTGTTTAGATTACATGGAGAAGTCCCTGCAGGTTTTGGCAAGGTTTTTCAGAAGTGGTGGGCCCTTCTTCCTAGGACTGAGAGAGTGACTGGCCCAAAGTCATTCAGCAGGCTTTGTGCCAGTGGTGGGATTCAAAAAGTTTTACCACCGCAATGGGTGTGGCTTGGGGCACACTTTGCACACATGCACACACTTTGCATGCGTGCATGCCAAACATGCACTTTGCACAGGCACAGAGGTGTTTGTGCAGGCGAGAGGTGTTCCAACTCAACTCCTGCAAGCCTGCACTCTCCCGGTTGCTTCAGCAGCTGCCGCAGCACTCTGCTGTGCAAAAGCAGCTGTGCTTCAAAAGCAGGGAATAAAGGTGAATATGGGAGCCCGGGCAGACAGCAGCAGAGCATTGGAGAGAACCAGTTCAGTCTCCGCTGCTCATCGCCACTACCGGCTTAGCAGTACTGGGCGAACTGGTAGAATACCACCACTGCTTTGTGCCTAAGCCATGAATAGAACTCACAGTCTCTAGGTTTCCAGTCTAGGGCATTGAAACACAACACCAAACTGACTCTTTAGAATAGATCTACAAGGAGTCCTTGACATGCGATCACAATGGAGCCCAAAATTTATGTTTCTAAGCAAGCCATTTGTTAAGAGAGTTTTGCCCCATTTTACGTCCTTTCTTGCCCCAGTTGTTAAGTGAATCATGGCAGTTGTTAAGTTAGTTATATGTTTGTAGAAAGGATCTGGTTTATCCACTGACTTTGCTTGCCAGAAGTTCATAAAGGTGATCACATGATCCCAGGACACTGCAACGGTCATAAATGTGAGTCATTTGCGCACTGTCTGAATTTTGTTTGTGTGACCATGGGGATGCTGCAACTGTCGTAAATGTGAAAAATGGTCATAAGTCACATTTTCCAGTGCCATTATAACTTTGAATGGTCACTAAATGAACTGTTGTAAGTTGAGAACTAGCTGTATAATGATGGCCAAAAAGGAAAATATCATTGCAATGTCCAATAGTCTTACTCCACGCGAGGAAGAGATTTCAGCCTTATATAATTATTTTAATATTGTAATTTTTGCTTGCTTCCTTCCTTCCTTCCTTCCTTCCTTCCTGCCTGCCTGCCTGCCTGCCTGCCTGCCTGCCTGCCTGCCTGAGACTGTCTTGACTGACAACACTTGACTGGCAACTGCAGGAAAAATCCCTACAGTTTTCTTGGCAAGGTTTTTCAGAAGCAGTTTGCCATTGCTTCCTTCCTAGGGCTGAGAGAGAGGTTACTCAGCTGGCCTTGTGCCTAAAGCAGGTTTAATCTTTGTTTTGATTTTTGTACTGTATGTTTTTATTGCCCTGTAAACCGCCCTGAGTCCCTTTGAGAGAAGGGCGGTATATAAAACTAATAATAATAATAATAATAATAATAATAATAATAATAATAGTAGTAGTAGTAGTAGTAGTAGTAGTAGTAACAACTCATGGTCTCCTGTTTCTTAGCCTGATGCCTTAACCAAACTGGCTAATTTTTCCTCAGTCTTCCTATAAATAGCTCAGAATAGATTGCCATGATCTCTACTTGTCATGGTTGCCTTATTGTAACTCTTGGTGTAAGTTTGGCTAAAAGGAAATGGTGGATTCATAGTTTTCAAGATATTTCACAATCCAGGAATAATTTGAATTTGGGATTTCCATTCCTAGCCAAACTTCATAGACTAATTGATGGCCTGGTTGACTTTAAAATGTAGTACATTTCAAATACAAAGACCCCCAATGATTAATTTAAAAAGAAAACAGCAATTTTCTATACTTCATGTTTGTTTAGAGTTGGACGGGCAATGTCTGCAGCAATTTCTGAAATCAAATTGTAGCAAAATTAAATTTCTTGCAGAACTGAATGCAGATTCGAATAGTAGCTTTATCCTGGCAACAATATTGAACTTGTCTTAGTTTGGGTTTTTTTTTTTTAAATACCTAACACGGAACATAGCCCAGGCATTTGCAGATGTGTCTAAGCACTCTGACCCCGCTTAACTTTTTCAAGAGAGATGTCAGTCATACTTTAATATCAATCATACTTTAAAGTCATACTTTAAAGATAAGATTGTTTTTAAGTTGGACACATCCGAATGTAGCTTTTAAACAGCTGTCTGGAAGCCATCTGCCACTGTCTTATTTTACAATATTTTTTTACTTTCAATTTTAAATTATAGTCAAGCAATTTCTTGGTGGAAAACTTCCAATTTCAATGGGAAAGGAAACTTTGCAACATCAAGAGTCTACTAGCCAAACCATTTTATTGGGGTAACTTTTCCATCAGCCCTAGTAATAAACTTCAAATTATTAAGTATTTTAGGGAATTACTACAGAGGGAAGACTGGTAAGAGTGCTGCAATGTCACGTTATTGAAATCTCTTGTAATATTTCATAATTCTGGGAAAGAGAATTAATTTCATGCAAGTATGATTTTTATGGAGATGTCCTAAAAATGACAGCATTTGACTGAAGATTTCATAATGCAAAATCATTCTTTTTAGATTTTAAAAAATTGATACCTTCAATGCTATACCCAGGTGCCTCTATCACTTTGGGAGCATGTAATTACACCTCCATTCCATTCTCAGACCTTACAAAAGACTCAACTTTTCGCTGCTTTTCCAAATCTTAAAAAGGGACAGGTCTATCGTTACTTCCAGGATAAATTGTTCTAGAGGAACAGGGGCCATGACCAAGAAAGCTCATCTCTGGATTGCCTCCTGTCAACAATCCCTTGGAGGTAGGACCTGTAACCCAAATCTTATGGATATTTTAGCCTTAGATCCCATTTAAAATCTTCTTAGGACCATTGAGAGCCAATGCGATATAGTGGTTGACCTCTTAGATAACAGCTAGGGGGACCAGAATCCAAGTTCACTTTCAGCCTTCAAAATTTGATCAGTCATTTACCTTCAAATTCACCAGCCTAGAGTTATTATGTAAGCCTCCTTGAGCTCCTGAAGAAAAAGTGGAATATAAATCAAATAAATATATGCATTCTATGTGCAAGTGGATAGCTTTCATTAAGTCATGTCTTAATGATGTTGTAAAATGATAATTTTCCATATTCCTCTGTATGAGTAAGAAGACATCAGGCTAGGAAAAGATTTGGAAAAAAAATACTTTCTAGTGGGCTTCTAAAAAGGGTGTATTCTGGCAATTAAATGGTAACTGAACTAAAAACTACAGCGGTAACCAAAAAAAAGCAATCTAAATTCAGATAAGGATCTAAAGCAATGAAGGATGGTAAATGAGTTCAAGATTAACATTCTGGAGAATCAAAATGGACACAAACACCAGTTAAGACTATTATCTGTCACTGTTGTTTGAAAAGCAGTTTTAGACAAGATCGGTAGTTCAATTTCCAGAATCAAGAAACTTATTTCATTAGGGGCACATCACTAGGATGTGTAATAACATTCTTAAGTTAATCAGGTGAAATATTTTGTACCAAAAGAGTTACTTGCAACTTCCACAGTAGTGACACTAGCATGCCAATTTCTCATGTTAGTAGAGGAACAGTCTACAGTTGACGGTACGAGGGACAAATTAATTTTTAATTCAGAAAATTGCGAGTGCTGTATCTATGAGAAATACTACATGGTATTGATCAGTCAACAGAAGTGCTGATTTACTACCAGCTTATCAGATACTTAAGAGCCTAGAACTTGGCAGCATGAGGAAATGGCAACCAATCACCAGCCATCAACAAATCAATCAGTCAATAGGAAGGAAGGCACCACATAAATATGATATATAGATTAGCTCAAAGCACACATTCTGGTAGAGAGAAGTTCCCTGAAGATAACTCCAATACAAGTCTGAACGCCGGAAGAGAAAACCTCTGGTTTTGACCAACCTAATTGGAGAATAGAATATAATTAAGAATCTTGTTTTTTTCTACAGATTAAATTAGATACATATTGAATGTATCCTTACGCCAAATGTGAACATAGTATTGGTTGGAGGGAAGTTGTTTATAATTACCAAAAAGGTGATGGTAGTGAATTTTTCTTCCCTTGCTGTGTTTCTCAAAATATCTCTCCTTTCAAGTTGGCATCTGCTAAGAAGAGACATCTATGGATGTCAATATTAATATTTATCAACTTCACCAGCTCCAAGCAATGCACTTAAAAATACTTGCTAGAAATACTTGCCTGTTAAATGCAAAGATTCATTTAAAATCTTCTTAATTTGGCTTCAAATTGGTAGCTGTGAAATAAATAGTGTAGCTGAACATCTGGCTTACTGCTGTGGAGTAGCTTAACAGACCAGGTGGACCTGAACCAGCAATAGCGCCACTTGTAACACTCCCAAATATCTTCATTTAAAACTGTGACTTGACAGTTGCCAAGAATAAATTTCAGCAGTGCCAAGAAGAAACAGATTATTAGGAGCATTTTTAGTTGATGCATAGAAGAAGGGCTTCATTTATTCTCTAAGGAGGTGTGCAACTCCACACAACCCCTCTGATATATAGAAATGAGTAAAAGTGCTCTTTTTTCCCTAGCAGGCGGCATAGGCATAATAATTTTACAGATCATTAGATTGCAATAAAATTCAAAATGGATAATTCCACACTGACTCTTAAAGGTACACACTGCAGGGGAACCTCCAAAGAATCCCAGGACTATGGGATTGGTAATGACCAATCACTCAAGAACACTACATAAAAATGTTTTCTAAAATCTCCAGGAGTTGAGCTTGATCTAATGAAGATTTGTTTTCCTCCTTGTCTTTCGTACAAAATTAAGCTTTTTTTTAAATTGTGCGCTCTGATCAGTATAAAATATTTGCACACACACAAATACATGTGTGTGTGTGTGTGTGTGTATACACACATATTCAACATTTTATAAATATACGTGTATTTGGGGGGGGTGCAAACATTTGTGTACACATTTGGGTGTGTGTACAAAGCATACCCCTAAAAAACATGAACTACAAAGATGAAAGATATAAACAGACATTATAATATTTCTTTCTGCATCATCTTGAGTATATGCATCCCTTCTGGAAGTGACTGATGAATAAAAGAGAAATCATTTTATTAAACAATCAAGAAGAGAGGTACAGTAAAAGTAGATTAAAAAAACAAAGGGATTATTTTGTGTGTCTGCTTTCAATCTCCATTATATCACACAAAAAGGAAGGGAGAGCCAGAGAGAGAAATGTGACATGATTAGGGTAGTTCACATTTGGAAAATGAAATATTCAATATCTCTCTTATAATTAGCAAAGGTCCATGGCTGTCTGGATCACAGTCTTGATAAAAATATGATTTTTCTTAAGTATTTTTGGCTAGCATGCAAATCGCCTCACGCTGATGGGTAAAGTGCCTTAATTAAAATCCACAGCCTGAGCCCTTGCAAAACAATATATTTAAAAGAGAAACAGATTAATGCTATAAATCCCTTCAAAGATTATGAAATTGGCTAAATCAGGTTGTTAAATGAGCTAGGAGTGATCAAGGAAAAGGGGATAATGACAGGCAGGAAGTACCACTAATTTCTCTCTTCCTCCAGGAAAGCAAAATATTGGTTCTATTTTTTCCCCAGAATTAAAATCTACATAAAATATTCAGCAATGAAGAAATTGTGGTTTAAATTGGACTAATAAAAGATCTGAGCAGCAATCCTTGACTATATAGAGCTGTGGGTGGAATGGAAGACACGCTGTGTGCTCCATATGTGAAGCAAACATATTGTGCTCAGCAAGTCCAGCCATCCCATTCTGGTCTGGCCAGTTTTCAGACAGACTAAGATCTGCCACTGTCTGTCCATCTCTACTTCCATCATTTCAGAATCTGGGGAAAAAATATTGATGTTCCAAATATACAAACGTGCTAGATTTTAAACCTACAGAGATGTGAAGGGACACTGACATTTGTTATCATCTAGTGACTGTTGAAACATAACGATTAGTTTCTCCAACCATTCACCCTACTATCTGAAGTAAGATGTGTGTTCCTCCCAGTTCTTTTGGGGCAGAGGGGAGGAGGAGAAGGATTTGCAGAAAATTTCAGTTTCTACGAGTCCTGCTAGTAAGGGTGGATGGAAGGGGAGCAAATGTGTGTGTGTGTGTGTGTGTGTGTGTGTGTGTGTGTCCCTCCAGGCCTGGCTGCCATCTGCTCTAAATGTGAACTAATTTACATTTAGCTTAAACTAATATGTAATGGCATATCTGAATTTTTTTTCATCCAGAGCACTGAACTTTCAGGTTCCATCCAAAAGTAGGCCACTCCTGCTCTATATTCTGAAAGAGCAAAGCATACAAAACACAGGGATTTTGCTCCATACACAGATTGCTATGCCTACAACTGCAACGTTAACACTTTGTCAAAATATCTGTTATTTTTCCAACATAGGACCAGGGAACATCATGCTGCCATTTTATTGGTCATGCAGCAGCTAAGATGTTTAGGGTCCAAGTGATGCATGGTCCTACCTAGGGAAGCCTACTACAAGATTATTAGCAGCTTGTCAGAAGTTATATTTATATAGTGGTTGTTTTGCAGAAAAACTGAAAGAGGGAGTTTATGAAAGAGGGAGTTTGTGATCCTGGAGATCACAGGCTGTGTGCTTCATGAGTGGTATTCCACCCTGACAGATGTTTTTCAAAATGGGTACTTAATTTATTCCTATATTATGGCCTATGGTTACAGCAATAAACTTATTTACTTACTTTACTGGTTTGTTAAAATAAGTACATTTTGGAAAATCACTGTGGAATCTTACACATGGAAAGGTCTGCAATGTAGAATTTGTTAATCTAATCTCAAATTTACCTGTTTTAAATCATTTCAATGGCAAAAGAGCCTTTGTAGCTGGTGCCAAGATAGCTCACTTTTTTTATATAAAAGCAGAAGGAATTGAGAAAATTACCTGTTCTACATCTGCACCTTCATAGCTTGCTGTAATATTTCCCACAGATATTCTGGAATATTTTCCGCACATATGATCATGTTGAGGGCTACATCTGCTAAAAAAAATTGTCCTTATCTTCCCTCAAGTTCCATCCACAAAGGAAGAATTACGCTTCAAAGTATCCAAGACCAAAGAGCATCAACAGGCTCAAGGTTGACTCAGCCTTCCATCCTCTCGGGATAGGTAAATTGAGGACCCAAGATTGTTGGGGGCAGTAAGCTGACTTTGTAAAAATGCCGCTTGAGGGGGGCCAAAAAAAAAAGCCCTAGTAATAAGCAGGCATATACAATAGAATGAAGGCTATTGCTGCGCACATTGGATTGTGCTCTAAAGATTGTAAGCCGCCCTGAGTCTCCGGAGAAGGGCGGCATATAAATGTAAATAAATAAATAAATAAATAAATAAATAAATAAATAAATAATAAACATTCTGGGGAAATGAGGAATGGGGATTATTGACTGATTATGTGCTATCAAGTGGTTATCAAATGTACAGCTTCTTTCTGTAAAGATCAGTCCCTCACCTGGTCTTTCAAGAATTTCAATGGTGACTATTAACATCTATAACTGAACCCATCCATTTGGCTGCTGGTCATCCTCCTCTTTCCTTCCACCATTCCCAGCTTTAGAGCTTTCTCCAGAGAGCTAGGTCTTCAGATAATACTGTATATTCAAAGTAGGATCATGTGAGCCTGGCCATTTGTGCGTTGAGTGAAAGCTCTGGGTTGGTTTATTCAATAATCCATACTTAGATTGCTGCCAGGAAGAAAACCGGCTCTCTTTGCCACAGACACAATGAAAAATGGATCTCTGATCTAGTACAAATGTCCTTCTGTTTGATTTCTTACAGCAGTGCATGCTAATTTCACAGATTTTATCAGAGCCCAGGGCACCCTATCTACTTTTTCCCAAGACAGTAGTTGTCTGGGGGGGGGGGAGAGAGAGAGAGACAGAGGAATCTGCAGCATTTCACTGCAGTTAAATTTAATCGGAGGGAATCAGCGAGCACCCACTGCAATGAAAACCTCTCTTGCCAAGTTTCTGAAGCAGTGGGCTGTATGTCCCCAAGAAAACCTGAGTAGCCACTAGCGCCCCGCTCTGGTGTTGCGGGAAAATCATCCACTTTGTTCTTTGGCTCAAACTTTAGATTGAAGCTAATTCTGGAGATGCATTTTGGTTATCAAAATTGCTGCAATGTCTTGAGATGAACCCATTGCAGTGCTTTGTTTGCTTGGGTGCAGTTTCTTGATTTATGTACAATTGTATTGCCAAATTAGAAGCCTCAAAGGCTTCCCTTTGGTCTCGTTTGTCAATAGAAGGTCAACCCTGTTTTATCTAAAGCAAAAACAGATCTGTACGAGTAGAGGGGCCATCGTCCACCTGTCTGCAGTGGAAATGATCACACTTAAAGCAGACCATTTCCTGAGCCTCCTTACATGCTTCATCTGGTGATGGTGGTAATGACATCCTATAATTAAAATAATAATTAGGAAGTTGGCATGATGCTTCCAGTACCAAAGGTAAATATAATTGCTTTCAAAAATACTTTAGGAATTACATATACACACATACATACATACATACATACATACATACATACATACACACATAGTGCACCAGTGCTGCTGTTGCAAGGCAGGTGTCAGGGGCATGGATAGCCTGGCTGCAGGGGCTCTGAGGTAAGCCAGTGTGGGGCGCATGGGGCAGCTCCACCACCACCCCGCCTTGCCTCATGGCCGTAGCACCATGAGCAACCAGATGGAATGGTCAGGTGGATGGCTGCACAGGCTCTTAAATAGGGCTTATTTTGGGGGTAAGGCTTATATTCAGTGCATGCATAAAAACATGCTAGGGATTATTTTCAGGATAGGTCTTATTTTCAGGGAAATTGTGTTTGTTTGTATGTATGTGGTATGTGTGTGTGTGTGTGTGATAGATAGATAGATAGATAGACAGACAGACAGACAGACAGACAGACAGACAGACAGACAGACAGTGTTGTGGCGCACCAGTTGCCAGCAGACAGTGAGGAGGTTGGGGAGGAATTTGGGCCAGTCCTGGAGTCTGAGGAAGGCTCTGATGGATGCTCAGCATCGGAAGCAGAGAGAGGGCCAGGGCTGTCCGACATTTCCCAGCTGCCTACGGAGTCAGAGATAAGTGGGGGAGAAGAACAGCTGGAGCTTGTTCCAGATGCAAGTATGCACAGAGCTGTCAGGAGAGCAGAACAATTAAGGAGCAGGGGCCAACTTGGAAGGAAAGGCACACATGGACACTGAATGGCCCCTCCCTAAGGAATAAATAGAAGCAAATGGAGAGTGGTGGTTGCATGAGACAATTAGTTCATATTTCTTTTGCAAGATTTGCTTATCAGAGTTCATGCCTCACAGAGACTCCTTGCCAGGTATTTAATTTATAGCTTTGTAACTGGAAGCTCTCGGCCTGGCAACTATCCAAGGACTGCTAAGGTCTGTTCTTGCAATTAACCCTTGGGAGGATTATTGCCAGGACTTTTCTGTGTGTGAATGCCATGAATTCACAGTAACTAAATAAAGAGGGGGTTTTTGGGACAAAGAGTCTGTTTCTTGGTTCTGCTAAGTCTGGGTCAGGACAGACAGACAGACAGACAGGCAGGCAGGCAGACAGGCAGGCAGGCAGACAGATAGTATAGATAGAGATAGAGATAAGATATAGATATATAATCTCAGAGATTCTCTTGAAACAATGAAATTGGGTTGGGGACTGCAATCTAGGGGTCTGTTTGGGAAGGGAAGGGCTGCTTGGGGGAGAAATCACAGAAATAAGGCTAGGTGGGCAACAGAATCCCCAAATGCTAGTAGCTTGACCTTTTGTTTGCCATCATCTAGTGAATGAGTGTTTGTGCTGCTGGTCACCATGGCAACTACTTTGTGAGAGTACCTGTATCATGCTCTCTAACTTTCAAATGTGTCCATTAGTGCCCAAATGCTGGGGCACTAATGGGCAAATACATTCATTGGAGACACTTCACATATGTTGCCAATGGCTGAGAAATCAAGCAACATTCCTACATAGAAGACTCTTTACTCATGGACAGCAACTTCTAACATGGATTCCACATGTGGAAATCACTTCTTCAGGTGAAATGCCATAACTCACAACTGTGATGTAATCTCAAAGACATTCCCTATGCTTTTTCCCTCGCTATGCTTTTCCTATCACAGATTTACCTGCAGATATTAAAAACAGAGGAATGGCTGTGGATTAAGGAGAAGGAAATCACTATAGATGCTGTAGCGATTCTTGTAATCCACCTCTACTATTTTGGGGGCTGCAGCTTTCCAAATTCTGAGCCAGAATAATTTACCTCATGCATCCTGATAAGTCTTAATATTATTATTTCTTTTTGGTTTAGTGTGCTGCATTTTTTGTCCTGTTCAATCACATTCTATTCTGGGAGGCTGCCTGGAGTTTTCTTGGCAAGAATTTTCAGAAATGGTTTGCCATTGCCTGCTTCCTAAAGCTGAGAGTGACTGGCACAAGATCACCCAGTTGATATTGTGTTTAAGGCAGAACTGGAACTCACAGTCCCCTGGTTTCTACCCTAGTGCTTTAACTTAGACCTAACTAATTGTAGCTAACTTTAACAAGGTACAGGTTAGCATCCTTTGGTAGTGTTGTGGCATTCATTATGTACAAAGGAATGGGTCAGATGGGGCCTTGAAGCACAAATATTGGCCACTGTTTTACTCCTCAGGAAGCATCTACCATACAAGCCAAGTTCTATCAATATGGAGTATCATTTTAGTGTTGATGATAAAACTTATGCCCATCCTAATATTCAGCCTATGAATCTGGCTCTATCCAGGAAAATGGGTGGGATATTAGATCCATCCATCCTTTTATTAGCCTCCCATTCCCTTTTCTCATCCAAATTCACACCAACATTTATTTTATAGAGAGGCTTGGCTTAAGCCTACCTCAAGCCCATTTTTAATTGCATTATTTTATAAGGTTGGCAAGTTAATTGCTCTACAGTGTCAGAGGAGGATATTAAATAGTGGGATCCAAGTCCTGAATTTCTGAATTAGGAAATTAAAGAAAAAATATTTAAAAGGACTTATTCTCTGGTTTGTGTTACTGTTTTATTTAAATTTGTGGTATCACCCCAAAACATTCACATTGAGATATGGTAATATGTAAATGCATTTAATTCATTCATTTCTGAAACAAGTAAGTGACAGAAGCTTATTTGACTGAAAGTTGTTATTTGTTCTACTTTTTACATTTATGGTCTTTATAGTATTTAGGTCTTTTTTTATAGCCTGTCAATAGTAATATTATTCAAACTCTGGAACTTTTTTCCTAATGTAGCACCACTGGTCTCATTTGAAGCAATTTTCTGCAAATTAGTAATATTTTTACCTTAAGTTTGTTCTCAATATATACTCTGTTCATTGGTTTTACCATTTTATCAGATATTTAACCTCATCACTCTAAGCTGTGTATGTGTAAGAAAGGTGGGAAGACATTCTTCTCTTAAGCAGAGTATCTTTGAACATCTGCATAGTTAGTGGCAATCTGGGTTATTTTGAAGTGTCCTTCAAAGATTTGTAGCATATCTAAAACCTAAGGGTCTTTTTCAATTAAGCAATAGCAGAAGTATGATAATGTGATAATGACTCTGACTATAAAATGAAGATTGAAGTAGGCCCATGACTAGCCTAATTATGTCACAGATCTATTTTCCAAATGGCACTCAAGTGAATAAATGACATTGAATATCAAAAAATAGACAGAAGTTTTGCTCTTCACCTTAAAAGCTACTTTATAGCCTTAATCTTTAAGACACAGTGAGAAAAAGTGATATGGTTTCAAGCTTTAATGTTCCAGTTACCTCTGGTGAACAGTAAATTCCACTCTGGAATTTTGGAGGTATGGGTTCTTGAACAATGCATGGGGTTCTCATTCCCCAAATTTTACAGTTGGAAGAAATATGGCTACTAGAAGGGACATGGGAACATTGGCTAAGACCTCGTGTGATTTCCAAATACCTTCTTTGCAACTCCAGTTCCAACTATGACCACATTTGCAAAACAAATGGAAAATATTGCTCCATTATTATCATGTGAGGAACTCAGAAAAACACCACAAAATTAAATAACATATGAGTAAATGTGTAATAATTTCAAATAAAAACCATTTCCTTATTAAACTATGTGGTACAATGTTTTAGATTGGCAATTTTAAGATTGGGGGACTTGCCATCGCTGGCTGAGGAATTCTGGGAGTCGAAGTCCACAAGTCTTAAAATTACCAAGTTTTAGATGATAAACTATTAGATGAGACCCCTGTTTTAGCTGCTAAACTATTTAAAAACTATCAGGAGTTTCAAACTAGGTATTCTGGTTGGGCAGCTCTGGAATTATTGCTATATCTTTCTAACTTGTGGGATTGATGATCTATTAAGGATGAGCTCTGCTTGAAACCATCAACAGAACTCATTTAAAGGCTGTAGTGCAAAGGTGTCAAACTTAAGGTCCAGGGGCTGGATCTGGCCCAGGGTGTTTAGATCTGGCCCGCAGGGCCACCCTGGAAATGGTGAAGGACCAGCCTGTGATGCCTCTGCCAGTGAAAATGGAGATTGGGAGGGCCGCATGTGGCCCTGTTTTCAGCTGTGACAGCTTCATGTAACCCTCTGCCAGCAAAAAGGGAGCTCCGTGTTCACTGGCAGAGGGCTGTAGAAGGCCATAATGGCTGAAAACGAGGCCCAGGGGGGCACATATGGCCAACCCAATTTCTGTTTTCACTGGCAGAAGGCTGCATGAGGCCATTGCGGCTGAAAATTGAGCTCAGAAGCCTGTTTTCCCTGGCAAAGCACTTGGGCCACCACAGGGACCCTCAACATGAGTGATGTCAAGTTAGCCATGCCCATCCTGGCCACACCCATCCTGGCCCCTGAGGTCAAACACAACCCTGATGTGGCCCTCAATGAAATTGGGTTTGACACCCCTGCTGTAGTGAAATAGAGTAATAAGTTGTTGCAGCAACCCCAGGAAGATCCAGTTTCAAATTCATCCTCAACCTTGAGAGCTTCTTCAGTGCCTTTAAACCAGTCAACAGCTAACTTAGGATAGTTGTTCTTGGTTAAAATAGGAGGAGGGAATACTATATATGCCACTGTTAGCTGTCATATGAACAGTGGGATATAAATCTAACGAATACATAATCATGTAATTCCCGAAGAACTGATAAATAATTCTCATCCATTTACTTGAGAGGACAAAGCTCTCTAAAATTCAAGGAACTAAGCCATACAAATCCTTCCTCATTTGGTTTTTTGTTCTTAAAATGTTTTGGCATTTCTCCTTAGCTGCATCACCCTTCCCAGGGGTTTCGTTTTGGAACTGTGAAAGAAAGCAGCGCTGAAGATTATTTCAAGCAAAGCTTTCCAGATATGCATGAATACATGAAGCGGTTCAATGTACCTGCAACTCCTGATGGAGTGGAATACTTGAAGTAAGTAGGCTTCCTGGGATTAGAGATAAATCGATAGAGACACGCCAAGGGAGAAGCCTTGGATTCCAGCTTAAGGAGACTGTCAGGCTGTAGCTTTCCAGCTATCGCTGGAATGGAAAGGATGCTGAGAATTCAGTCAAAAAAAAATAACCTGCAGTCCACCAACAGTGGTGCAATTCAAAAAATTTTGAATTACTACCGGTTATTACTACCGGTTCTGTGGGCATGGCTTGGTGGGTGTGGTGTGAGCGTGGCATGGTGAGCATGACAGGGGAAGGTTACTGCTAAATCCCATTCCCTCCCCACCCCACTAACCTGCTTTCCAGCTCTGTTCTCCTGAGCAGGGCAACCAAAGAAGACAAAGCCAATCAACTGGGACTCAGGAGGCAGAGAATAGATGGGGGTGGGGCCAGTCAGAGGTGGTATTTGCCGGTTTTCTGAACTATTCAAAATTTCTGCTACCAGTTCTCCAGAACTGATCAGAACCTGCTGAATACCACCTCTGGCCCACAGGTTGCCTATCCCACTGGGACTCCAAGCCAGCTGCAAGGGCCCCGTCTTTAGGCCCTTACAAAAATATAGGAGAGTTGGAACCAACCTCACATCTGAGGGCAAGATGTTCCAGAAGGCAGGAGCCACAGCAAAGAAGGCCTTCAACCTGGACCTCACCAGGTAGACTTATCGTACTGACTGGGCCCGCAGCATGTCTCCTCTGCCAGCACATGTGGTACTGGCCAATCCCAGTGATTGAGGGGAGATGGTCCCTCAAGTAACCTGGACCCTTCTTTAATATGTGCATGTAGTGTCACAACTCACAAACAAAAGGGCTACGGTTTCCATTGCAATGGTGGAGTATTTTTTGAAATCATTCTGCTTACGTTTGATGCCCCCTATGCAGGGGTGGGCTGCTGGGGGTTCAGGGGGGTTCGGAAAACCCCTTGCTAAGATTCTGCACAGTTCGGAGAACCCCCAAATCCCACTCCTGGCTGTCCCCGCCTCTCCTAGGAGTCCTCACACGGCCTGTTTTGGATGCAGGTAAGTGCAGGGTGCGCAGGGAAACTTGGGGAGGGTGAAAAACAGGTCACCCCGAAGTTCAGGAAGCCTCTGGTGCCTGGGGAGGGCAAAAACACCCCGCATGGTGCAGGAGGCCAACTAGGCCACACCTACCATGGCCACGCCCACCCAGCAACTGGACAGAGAACCTCTTGCTAAAATCTTTGAAGCCTACCGCTGCCCCTATGGGTGCCTCCCACTGCATATGCCATTTTTAAATGTAATCATGAAAGACAGAACTTTATAGTGGAGCTGTTCCTACTAATGAGGTTGTTGCTTCACTGGATCTCAGAATGTTCAACAAACTAGAGAGTTCCCAAATGATCCCTTCAGCTGGAAGAAAAGGGCTTAGAATAACAAGTACGATTTGATATAAGCAAATAGAGTGCCACAAAAGAATCACCTATATATTAATGGTGTTAGAGCTGGCAGTAAGTGATCAGGAAAGGGATCTTGGAATCAGAGTAGACAATTTCAACCCAGTGTGTGGCTGCTACCCAAAAGGAAAAAAAAACCTGTTTGAAATGATTAGGAAAAGAACTGCAAATAAAACAGCCAATATAGGAACAGTTTCACACATCAAAACTTTACTTAGCCCTGCCAAGTGCCCCCAGCATCTTTGTGTGGCTTGCAAGTACATGTTAAAACAGAATAAGCAAGCAAAGTTGACTGAAAGTCATCTGACCTAAATCTTCAGAGAAGACATTGCAGTCCATCCAAGGTCCTTTGAAGCTGCATAGGTTTTACAGATCAATTTGCTATTATTCAAAAATTACCAGTTAAGGTTTGATTTTAAAAAATGCATTACTGTTTTTTTTAAATATCTGACTGCTGCTTTTAGAATAATGTTTCTAGCTAAAATGTATCCATTAGCTTTTAAAAGGCTTATATGTTTCATTTCACCCAGTTTTTAAAGATAAATTGATTCACAGGCTACGATACCAGCATCAGATTACGTATGTTTATTGGCTCATAGATGAGATTTTGCTTTGGTTTTTATTAGGATTAAGGAAAATAGATCTGGAATTTCCACCTGGAAACAGGAAGCCTTGTAGAAATGGATAAAACTTAATCACTGCTTGTTTGTTGCACTTTGTTGACTATTTTCCTTTTCAGGCAGGATCCAGAGAAATTAGATGCCTTCATCATGGACAAAGCCCTTCTGGATTATGAAGTATCTATTGATGCAGACTGTAAACTTTTGACGGTGGGAAAACCATTTGCAATTGAAGGTATGAAACAACTTTCTAAAACTGCGTTTTATATGACCATTGTTTTCTACATATCTTTTATAGCAGTGGGGAGTGGGGAGATGCCCAATCACTGAAAACCTTGGAAGGCATCCAAATTGTAGTTGTTAGTGTCACAGAATGTCAAAGAATAAAAATCCGGGGGCATAATCATACAAATTGCATTTAATGAATATTATATAATGTTGTTTATACTAACAAGTAATTGAATTCCAATTTTAAATTAAAATCAAATTAATCTTACTTTTGGATGTTCACTATTTAGGAGTCCCTCCTTGGTTCAAAGCAAAACAAAACACACATGCTGTTTATCCTTCCTTTACATCTAACAGGCCCACAAAACACCTTGCTATATTTAAAAATGAAGAATATCCATAATCAAAGAAAAAAATGACCAGAGTAGGAAAAAGTCATCCATGAAAGCTTCCTTTTACGTTGTTGTGGTTTGTTCTGGTTTGGTAGGATAACAAGGTAGGAAAGAAGTGTTAAGAATAGTGAAGTTCAGTGGTCTGCATAATAATGGATGGTTGCTGCTTTTCAGAATTATGTGAGGAAGAAAAGAAGGAAGGAGGGGAGGAAGAAGAGGGAGGAGGAGGGAGGAAGGAAGAGATTGAAATGGTATAAAAGAAAAAAAGGAAGGAAGGAAGGAAGGAAGGAAGGAAGGAAGAAGGAAGGAAGAAAAGGAAGAGGGGAGAAGGAAGAGGAGGAGGAGGAAAGAGGAGAGAGAGAGGGAAAGAAGAGTAAATAAAGGAGGGAGGGAGGAAGGAAAGGAAGAAAGAGGGGAGGCAGGCCTTGGAGTATCTTTGTGATTGCCATCTGGAGGCAAGCAAAGTGCAATGTCATGACTTATGTCCCAGTTCTTATTTCTGGCAAATATGGACTTTTAACTTTCTACAGCATGAATGGTTCCACTCTCTAAAACACTTAGTTAATTCAAACAGACAACCCTTAGAGTGAACCAACCAAGCTGGCTAACTGTAATTTCCTGCATATCCAAACACACAAGGGCATCACTTAATATAAAACGATGTCATATTTCCCAGATGCAAAACATGGTACAGGAATTGCTGATCTCCTGCTCTTTTCCAATTCTGTGCAAGGACTTTGTGGACTCCACTAATAGTCATGAATTGGCATGTGATTATACAAGCAATTAGAAATCCCCATTGGCAAAATCGCAGAGCTTTCTGGAATGTGTGCACTTAATAGGCATCTTCTTTTAAACTGGTGTAAACGTGAGGCTCTCTTTCTCAGCTGAAAAATGTCATAACACCAACAGTAATAGGTGCCTTGGGTGCAATACCAAAACTACTGGAGCACCTTCCTTTTGACCCATTCACTCTTCCTTTATATATTTATTTTCTGATTCATGCCTCATATAGAATAGAAGGTGTCATCAGATCATCTCAATATGTTTCTTTTATACTGGTCTTTTACTTTTGTTTTAGTCCACACTGGTTCAGCATCCATTCATCCTTGATCCCATATTTTCTTGTTGTATTGCACACACTTCTTTTATAACCCATCTCCACTTCAATTTATTTTTATATTTCTTACGTCACAGCAAACTCACAATAGGCAAAAAGCATGCCCTTACACACATTGCATCATTAAATTCTCCTTTGCGCAATGCAAATAATTCAGAGCAACCACACAGCAACATCTGCATGCAAAAAGTACATGCACATTCATATTCTCAATGCAATAATAATAGTAATGTGATCCCAAGCATCCCATTCCATCCATTCATTCATTCATTCATTCGTTCATTCATTCATTCTTGCTTATACATCACTTCAAATAAGCAAATTTAAGTAGCCCTCCAAAAATACAGAGCATGGAACAATTGAGGGACTGCTGTTAGCCCTCATGAGTTTGCCATTCAGTATTCAATCATTCACTAAGCATTATATCTCTTTTCTTACATCCATCATATCACACTAATTTCCCTCAAAAAACTGTGCATTTTCTCTGAGTTTTTTAATTTTAATCATTTCTCTAACTTTGTCTGCTTTCTTTATAACTCTTTTTTTGCTGTCTCTGAATATGTTATACAATATATTTCCCTCATCTTTATCTTTTGCAACAATTGTTCTCTTGTGTGGTTTCTTTTGTCCCCTACAATCTCTATCACATCATCCTTTCATCAAGCTTTCTTTTCATTCTTAGCATAACCACACATATTTCTGTGGAACTCTGTAACACAATTCTTTTCACAGAAACGTGAAGTTAGAGATTTCAGAAATCATTTAATGCAACTCCTTGCTCACTGCAGGTTCGAGCTTCTCTTACAAATGACCATCAACTTCTGTGTAAGGACCGACACCAAAGAATAATTTACCAGTTCATGCAACAACTTTTTCCACTCAGAAAGTTTCTCCTGCTATCTAGCCTGAATCCATCTCCTTATAGTTTTAACTCACTAGTTCTACCCTCAGGAGCTACAGAATACATTTCTCTGATCTCCTCTTTTCCGAACAGCTTCTGCATCTGCTTTCCACTCATTCTGTTGGAAGAATAATCTAGAACATTTCCTTCTCATTTCTTTCTTTTGCTTCCATTTCCCCCCAAGATGGACTCTTAATGCTAGCAAACAATGATTTGTCCCATGTTCAGAAGCTCTCATCACCCTTGAATCCCTCACTGGCTCTCTCTGTCTTTCATTACAAATAATCAAATCAAGCATGCTTTTTGATTCATTCTTTTCCCATTTGTAATTATGAAAAGGCTTATGCTAAAATCACATATCAGAACCAGCCTTTTTCCCCTAAATAGATACCCCCAAACTACCACCATTCTAATTTATTCTTAAGTCTCCAAACCGTTCAGTATCTTTTTGGGGGATCCCTCATCTCATTAACATCCATCTATTCATGCCCCTCAAAAAATAATTCCCTCAGATCACATTCATTCCGAAAGTTGCAGTTTTTTCCCATTTTCCCATTATTACTATTCATTAGGGCATACATGTGACTTTCACCAACTTATAATAGCAATAGCACTTAGAGTTATATACCACTTCATAGTGCTTTACAGCCCTATCTAAGTGGTTTACAGAGTCAACATATTGCTCCCAACAATCTGGGTCCTCATTTTACTGACCTCAGAAGGATGGAAGGCTGAGTCAACCTTGAGCTGGTTGGGACTGAACTGCTAACACTCGGCAGAGTTAACCTGCAATACTGTGTTATATATATATTGTGAAGAATGGGATATATATATATAATCTCCATGTTTTTTTTTTGTTTTTTTAATTTATTTTTTTTTAAATTACATTTATATGCCGCCCTTCTCCAAAGACTCAGGGCTTACAATTTTGGGATACAACCCAGTGTGCTCAGCAATAGCCTTCATTCCATTGTATATGCCTGCTTATTACTAAGCTTTTTTTCCCCTAATTGCCCCAACAATCTTGGGTCCTCAATTTACCTACCCCAAGAGGATGGAAGGCTGAGTCAATGTTCACTTCCCTGAATGTATTTATCAGCTAAGTTCCCTAAAAACCAGACCAGCTTCATTGAAATATCATGCACCCTTCCTCTTTTTCCTTATTTCACTCATACATAGTTCGTTTCACTTTATTAATTCTTGCTTCTGATCATTTACTCATTTTTGCATTTCATCTTCCATATGCCAATGTCATTACCAGATGGGTCAGTGGATATTAACCTCCCTTTCCCATATTTATTATATGAGCATGTCGATGTAAAATTCTCAAAATGGCTCGCAACAAGTAAGCAGAAAAACCATTGGGAAGAAAAAAAAGCATAAAATCATATAATCAAAAGCAGTCTTAGCAATGCAAATCTTCCACTAATCTCAAAGCCAAAAATACTCATTTTATAATAAGTGAGTGAGGAAATCTCATTCAGAAATGTTGAGGGCTGATAGAATGAGAGATCAACGACCCTGAATTTCTTTCTGTAAGGCTCATCAGTTTGGTCTTTTGTGTCCCACATCAGTTCTTCCATTTTGACTTTCAATGCTCCAGAATGACATTTTACTGCATGTTGTGGGAAGTTAATATATTACTTTCTAGCCATCTCTGAACTGCTACTGCCCCTTTCAGAAAAACTTGAGGGATGTGGACATTAATGTAAGATTATATTATAATCTGGGACTATAATCTATTATAATTTAAGAAGGAGGCCAGCAGAGACCACTTAGCTCAGACTTCCTGCAAAGCTCCATTCTAGACTAGCTGTAGTTTATGGACCAAAGAGAAGGGTAGAGTCAGATTAACAGATTAACAGAGTCGAAAGGAACCTTATGGATCATCTAGCCCAACCCCCCCACCCAAGCAGGAGACCCTACACCATTTCTTACAAATGGCAGTCCAGTCTCTTCTTGAAAGCCTTCAGTGATGAAGTTCCCACAACTTCTGAAGGCAAGCTGTTCCATTGGTTGATTGTTCTCATTTACAGAAAATTTCTTCTTATTTCTAGGTTGAATCTCTCCTTGATCAGTTTCCATCCATTATTCCTTGTCTGGCCTTTGGGTGCTTTGGAAAATAGGCTGAGCCCCTCCTCTCTGTGGCAGCCCCTAAAATATTGGAACACTGCTATCATATCTGCCCTGGTCCTTCTCTTCACTAGACTAGCCATGCCGAGTACTTGCAACCATTCATGGTATGTTTTAGCCTCCAGCCTCCAAGCAATCATCTTGATTGCTCTTCTCTGCACTTTTTCTAGAGTCTCAACATCTTTTTTATAGTGTGGTGACCAAAACTGGATGCAGTACTCTAGGTGTGGTCTTACTTATATAAACCACATTACACTGGTGCAAATGTTGCTAGTGGGTAGAATATTATAGTTCAGGCAAAAGTGTAACTGGTACACAAACTGAAGCTGATAGTAGCCACTTTGGGCTGTAAAGATCACTTGGTTTTCTAGAGCAGTCATGAACCCAACAGCATATTCAAGCTCCATTTAAACTCAGTTTAATAGATACAAAGGGGGAAAGATATCAGAAGTGATAACTTAATATCATATTGGGCTTCTGAGCTCAATTTATTTATTTGTAAGAAAGAAGTCTTTAAATCAGACTTCCCTAATCTGGTGGGCTCAAAACACATTCCAGAAATGCTCAGCCAGCATGATTCTGATGACTGGAGATGCCTGGGAGTAGAAACACACCACCACTGAGTTTAAAGATTGAGGAATTAGAATGACTTATGATGGAGGAACCATCATGATATATATTATCCTAGTGGACAATCACTTCAATGTAAGCCAGCAGTGCAGCTGCCAATTAAAAGCCAACATAAAAGGTCCTAGGCTCCATTAACAGAAGGATAGAATCAAGTTCATGTGAAATTTTAATACCACTTGATAAAGCCTTGGCAAGACCACACTTGGAATATTGCATCCAGTTTAGGTCACCATGATATAAAAAAAGATATCCAGGCTCTAGAAAGAGTGCAGAGAAGAGCAACAAAGACGATTAGGGGACTGTAGGCTAAAACATATGACGATGGGTTTCTGGAATTGCATATGTCTAGTTCAGTGGTGGGATTCAAAAATTTTTACTACGGGTTCTATGGGCATGGCTTGGTGGGCATGGCATGGCATGGATTGGTGGGCGTGGCTTGGTGGGCGTGGCAGGGGAAGGATACTGCAAAATCCCCATTCCCTCCCCACTCCACTAACCTGCTTTCCAGCTCTGTTCTCCTGTGCAAGGCAACAAAAAAAGACCCAGCCAATCAGCTGGGACTCGGGAGGCAGAGAATAGATGGGGGCGGGGCCAGTCAGAGGTGGTATTCCAAACTACTCAAAATTTCCACTACCAGTTCTCCGAACTACTCAAAAATTCCCACTACCGGTTCTCCCAGAACTGGTCAGAACCTGCTGAATACCACCTCTGGTCTAGTTTAATAAAAAGGACTAGCGATAACATGATAGCATTTTTCCAATATCTAAGGGGCTGCCACAAAGAAGAGGGGGTCAACCTATTCTCCAAAGCACCTGAAGACAGGACAAGAAGCAATGGTTAGAAAATAATCAAAGAGAGAACCATCCTAGAACTAAGAAGAAATCTTCTGACAGTTAAAACAATTAATCAGTGGAGCGATCTGCCTTGAGAAGTTGTGGGTGCTCCAACACTGGACCCCTGCCTTACAGAGTATAGAAGGATTCCCACCAGCCCATTATACCAACCTCTTCTCTTTCTAGGTGGGACATACTTACAAGGAAACAATGCAAGTGTGAAAAAGCTTTTAATCCATAATCCTGTACTATTTTCTAGAGCTCTGATGGTGAACCTATGGCACGTGTACCACAGGTGGCATGCAGAGCCATTTGTGTGGGCACATGAGCCCCAGGCAAACTTACTTCACTGCACATGCGTGCACCTCCCAGCTGATTTTCGGGCCTTTTTGGGAAATACCAGAAGTGACGAAATGGGCCCATTTTTCAGCCTGCAGAGGCTTCCCTCAAGGCTCTGGCAGACCGAAAAAGGCCTCAAACAGGCTGAAAATCAGCTGGGAGGTGCAGTGCAGGTAAGGGGCAGCGTGGGGGGGAATTGCATGCTCATGCACAGGGGGCATGGAGGGGTGCATGCATTGCCTCCTGGGTGGTGGCACGTGAGAGCACATGCACAAGCACACACACAATTTTTTGGCACAGGAGCCCAAAAAGGTTAGCCACCACTGTTCTAGTGGATGGATGAGAAGATGTCCAGTTCTTTGCTAGCTAGTAAAACATCAGGCAAGTCAAAGCGGATTTACAGTACCAGAAGAAGCCTGTAGGTCAAGTGCAGATCCACTCATATGTAAGCCTCTGATTGTGAGTTTCTGCTGTTTGTGGGTAATTTGTATATCAGCGAATAGTGCTATTGACAGCATAACTTTCCCCACAGAGAAAGCAAAATTCTCACTCCAGCTATGAGCCAACATAGAAGCTGATTTCCTACTGTTCAGTGAGCTAAAGGAACAAGTATCGGAGAGGAGAACATCTGCCAAAGTTACAATTTTAGATATTCTTGTTTGGCAATTATGGTCAAGAATCAACTAATGAGAAAAAATACTGGTGTTATTCTTTTGCTAGGGTATGGTATTGGCCTTCCTCCAAACTCTCCACTGACCTCAAATATTTCTGAACTCATCAGCCAGTATAAGTCCCACGGCTTCATGGATGTCTTACATGACAAGTGGTACAAAGTGGTACCCTGTGGGAAACGAAGCTTTGCTGTGACCGAGGTAAGAAATGTTCCATAGGTCTTTCCAGCACTCGGAATGGATAAATCCATCCCTTTGAGTCTCTCTCTCTTTTTTTTTTAACTGTGTATTTATTTCAATCTCCTTCCATCCATGTTTTCTGGTTGGTTGTTGTTGTTATAAAGTCTGCATAAAAGTCAATGTGCATTTTCACATACCTTTATCCTAATGCATATCCCTGTTCTTTGTTATGTATATTGCTCAAACCCTTTCCTCTGATAAAATTCATTTCTATGTTGCTTTCAGCATTGGCATTTCTTAGTCCTAACCGACAAATTGTTTCTGGTCGTGTGTGTGTATATATCTGCATGTGTGCACATGTGCACGCATGCATGTGTGTGCTTTGTTTAAGTGGAAGATTGAATTGTAAAATTTAACTATATGAACATCTAAAGGTCAATTGCATTCTAAGTTGTGTGTTTGAGCACATGTAAATTAAGATGGATGCTTAACAGATCTCTTTTCCTCACATGTCAATCTTCATTTCATTCATTCCTAGGAGAGAGAGAGGGAGAGAGGGAGAAGGAGGGAGGGAGGGAGGGGCAGGGAAAGAGAGAGAGTGTATGTGTTAAGCTAGTCATTCATGAGCAGAACCGTATCAGGAGCTTATACCAGGTATAGTTTTGACAGCATGAACATTCTTGACATGAACATATTTTATACAATCAAATAGCAGCCTTGAAGGACCATGAGTAGCTAGGGCAGAGGAAATGATCTTTCATTATTAAAGCTTGGAAATACCAATACAACATCCAGGTGATGATTTCTAATGAAAGAGAAGAGGGTAAAACTGCTTCCTGCCCTGCTCTTAATGCCATGACTCCTGTTTATGTATCCGTTAATTCATGCCTGCTATTAACAGCCCATCCACTTCCGTTATAAGTGCTTGCTACCCTGGTTACTATGGGAAGCCGCATGCTAAAATGAATGAACCTGAGTTTATTATGCTTCAGCTTGGCAAAATATAGGGCATATCTCCTTAACTGGCATTAACACACACAAAAGGAGCTTTGGTGGCTCAGGCTGTTAAATGCCTGCTCTTAAGATCCAGCTGTCTACAATTACTGTAGGCTCGAATCCCACCAGGCTCAAGGTTGACTCAGCCTTCCATCCTCTCGGGGTAGGTAAATTGAGGACCCAAGATTGTTGGGGGCAATTAGCTGACCTTGTAAAAATGCCACTTAGTAATAAGCAGGCATATACAATGGAATGAAGGCTATTGCTGAGCGCATTGGGTTGTGCTCCAAAAATTGTAAGCCGCCCTGAGTCTTCGGAGAAGGGCGGCATAAAAATGTAATAAAAAAAAAAACCTAGCGAAGTGCAAAAGAAGCAATTGGGAAACTGATTCTCTCTCCTAATAATAATTTACCTGGTAATCTCACTGTTACAGTGTTATGATTATTTTGAAACTGCTACCTCTGGGTACTGATGTCCACAGAGGTCCATTTGGACATCCAGCTCTCGGTCAAGAAATATGCATACTGTGGACCCATCCGTAGAAACATAAGTGGGCCAAAATTGTTTCAGAAATAACAGAATTTAAGCAGAACAAGACCTTATGACTTTCATCTTGATTTTAATGTGCTTATTGAAAGACAGGAGTGTTTTAGGTTCTCCAGCAAAAATGTGGCCCAAAATGTACTGTTCTTTGAGGAAGAACAGTTTTTAAGGTAGCATTCCTATCCTCAGCAAACTGTGATCTGTGATCTCCTTGGTACTGTTGGAATTTTATTCCTTACCAAGTTCATTCTGAACTGTGGTACAAGAGATAGTCAGGCAGCTTCATGAAATTAAATTCTTTAGTCATTCAAGTGTAATGACAACAAGCTATGAGGAGGGTGGCCAAAGAAACTCCCTCCTTCCAGCACATTTTATAATTATTTATATAAAGGAGACCTTATCTTATTTCCATGGGTAAGCTACTTGCATGGCCTGTGAAAGCTAAAAAGTGAGAAGGCCAACAAAATTGTAAAGAAAATATTGGGAAACACGGTTTCAAAACATGACGTGATTTCTTAATTTCTTAATTAAAAAGTGTAAATGCTCAAATACTAGATTCTATAAAATATCCTAAACAGTACTTTATATTTGGAATCAGTGTTGTCCTGGATAACATTCTGTTAAAAGTGTTATGTTTGCATAGAGAGACGAGACGCGGAGTGCTTCAGCTCTTATTTATTGTGACTTCAGCTCAGAACGGACCGAATGGCTCAGCCGCAGCTATTTATAGCCGGCTGCGCGGCTGCCAGCCAATCAGAGTGCAGGGTTTTCCCGCACTTTTACAACCAATGATTTCAAACACTTTACAACAACAACCAATCATTTTAAACTCTGCATACATAACACCCCTCTCCACTAGGTTTGGTCCATACTCAAACCCCATCTATCTAATATACTCTTGTAAATAGGTGGGGCTCTTACGGTACGTTGAGACCTGCGTGGTTCAGGTGTTTTGGGAATCTCACCTTGTGAGGAAGGAAATGTATCTGCCAACATTTCCTTATTAGGATTTCTTGTACTGGTAGAACCTGTTTGGTTACTACAACCTGGTCTCTCCTCCCAATCTATTTCCAACCCAGTGTTATCCTCTAAGTCTGGTAATGATGTGCAATCCTCCATTTGTAAAAATGGTTGTTGGGACTGTGACAGGGTTTGGGATGGTTCCTGTCGTGTTAGCTCGTTACACATGGGGTTGATTCTTACTTGCTCATTACCTCATTATTTCCCCTTCCCCTAGAAAGGCTGTGGGGATGAAGTCCAGAGAGGAGCAAGGGCGATGCCCCAGAGGCAGTCTGGACCGTAACTGGTCTATATGCCTACTCCACAAGGCACCATCCTCAGTTTGAACCCTGTAAGACCTGGGGCCTGTAACCTGGGTTATCTCTGCAGGAATCCACAATGGTTCACCTACAAGGTTTTAGCATAAACAAAATCACCCACAGAGAATTGGCGAGTTTTGCTAGTGGAATCTAATGGTGCATTGGGTGCGTAAGTGGGTGAAGGCGGTCCAGGGTAGACCTGAGTTTTCTACCCATCAAAAGCTCGGCTGGAGTTAAATTAGTGGATGGGTTAGGAGTGATGTGTTGGATACTGAGTAGTTTTCAACTTTCTCAGTGATGTCCCCTGGACCCAATTGTTGGAGTTTCTCTTTAGTAAAACGTACCATGCGTTCAGCCCGGGCGTTAGTCGAAGGATGCCCAGGGGCTGTAAGGGCGTGTCTGATACCCTGCTGTGCTAGATATGATTCAAAAAGGTTAGCAGTAAATTGAGGACCATTGTCAGAAACAAGCACATCAGGTAGGCCATGCGTTACAAAAAGTTTCTTAAGCTGTCTGATAACAGCCTCAGCTGTGGTGGATGACATGGGAATAACCTCTAACCATCTGGAGTATGCATCTACCACAATGAGAAAGGTGTGGCCTCTGGTAGGGCCAGCAAAATCAATATGAATCCTGGACCAGGGGCCCCTAGGACATTCCCATTCCTGTATGGGGCGATAGGTGGGGCAGGCCTGTTTCCTGACAATTTGGACAGGATGCAACCCAGTTTTCAACCATTTTGTCTATACCTGGCCACCATACATAACTCCTGGCCAATCCCTTCATTCTGACAATACCCGGGTGACCCTCATGTAACATTTCCAAGACCTCTTTTTGAAGTTTTGCAGGAATAACCACTCTCTTACCCCACAGAATACATCCCCTTAAGACAGATAATTCAGTTTGTCTAGATTTGAAAGGTTGGGAACCCTGAGGTAGATCTTGTAGTGGCCAACCTTTTTTAACCCAGCCCACAACAGGAGCCAATAAAGTGCCCTTGGCAGTTTCTCTAGCAATTGTAGCAGCATGGACTGGAAGCTTGGCAACAGTCTCTAGAAAAAATGTGTAAGTTGCAGGAGCAGGGTCCTCAGTGTGCAAAGGAAGTGGGCAGCGACTCAAAGCATCTGCATGCCCAATGTCTTTTCCCGGTCTATGGATGAGTTTATATGAATAAGCAGCAAGAAATTCAGTCCATCTCAGCATTCTTGATGACAGGATGGTTGGCGTTGGTCTGTCTCCAGCCACAATGCCCAACAGTGGTTTATGATTTGTGACAATGGTGAATCTTCTCCCATAGACGTATTCGTGGAACTTCTTGACTGCTGCTACGAGTGCCAAAGCTTCTTTGTCCAGTTGACTGTAGTTCCTCTCTGCTTTAGTCAAAGTGAGAGTAAAAGCAATGGGAGCTTCCCTTCCACTGGGAAGCAAGTGGCTCAGCACCCCCTCACTCCAAAAGGGGATGCATCACAAGTTAGTATTACAGGTAACTTCTCAGAAAACTGTATCAGTACACAATCAGAAGTTATTGGTCTCTTGATATTGATAAATGCAGACTCTTCCTTTCTGCCCCAAACCCATGCAGATTTTTTATCCAGTAGTCTATGTAAAGGTTCTGCAATGGTTGCTTTCTGAGGTAGAAACATGTGGTAGAAATTAACAAGTCCCAGAAATGCTTGCAAGTCAGTTTTGCATTTTGGTCTGGGGGCTTCTTTGATTGCCTGGACTTTGGCTTCTGTGGGGTGGATGCCCTGTTTATCAATCATATAGCCCAAGAATTCTACTTTGTCAGTTCTTAGTGTACACTTTTCTTTTTTTACTTTCAACCCTGCTTTTCTGAACCTGGTCAGGACTTCTCTGAGTTTCTCTTGTAACTGAGTGTCATTTTCAGCAGAGATTAAAACGTCATCAAAATAGGGCACCACCCCAGGTAACCCTTGTAGCATCCTTTCCATAAGGCTTTGAAATATGCCTGGCACACTTACTCCAAATTGTAACCTCTTGTTCCAACTACTGGAATCTTGTTCCCTTGGTAGTCTTTAAGAGTTAGTGCTTGTTTTTTGAAGTGAGTCTTCTGAATGTCTGGTGTCAGTCTTTGAATTGTGTCCCATGACATCATGGACAGGTATGAACCTGAGTCCACTTCCATTTGGCAAGGCCTTCCTTCAATAAATACCTTGACATGCACTTTTCTGTTATTTAGTGAAGAGGAATGACCAATAGTTACTGTTTGATGAGTTTCATTTTTCCATTTACTTCTGTGCTGTGCCTCATTCTCTCACTGTTGTTGTTTGGCTTGACTTCTCTGTCTTTGTTGTTTGCAACAAACTTCCTTCTGTTGGGTGGAGTTCTGGATGATTTGCAGACTCTTGCAATGTGCCCTCTTTTTCACAATGGAGACAAATGGCTTCCAGGAATTTGCATTCAGTGGGGGTGGGTTCCCCCACAACCTATGCAGTGGAAATCTCGCCTCTTTCTTCCCAGGTCATTTCGTTTCCGCTCCATTCTGAGTCTGTTAATTCCTTCTTCTTCTCCACTATATTCTGACTCAGATTCAAGTTCATCAAAATGAGTTGTGGTGGTCTTTTCACCATCAGAATGGCCCGTAGTCTTGTTCATTTTCCTCATGGCTGCTGCTGAGATTTTGGTGGCTTCTGCTGAAGATGCTTCTTCTATGGCTTCTTTCAGCGTAATTTTGGGTTTCATCAGTAATTTGCTCTGCAAGACCTTGTCTTTGAGGCCCAATACAAAACGATCGTGCATGGCCTCCTCTAAACTGCTGAATTCACATACCTCCCCAATGCTCCTTAAACTTGCCACTAAGTCATTTACGCTTTTGTCTTCTCCCTGATCGCGGTGATAAAACTCGTGTCTCCTAATGAGGCACGATACTTGGGGCGTGTAGTGTGCCCTTAAAAGTCTCTCCAGATCAGACCATGCCATTATCTTCACGTCTGCTGAGCCAGCCAATGCCTTTGCCATCTTGAAAACTGCAGGACCGCAATAAGTGAGAAAAACCACTCTCTTCCGCTGCTCAGAAATGGCGTCCAGATCGTTTCCCTCCAAATACATCTGAAACCAATCCGCATCGACTCCCAGTCTTCATTCTTCGGTCGAATGGGGCTGGGGTGTTCAGTGCAGCCATCTCGCTCTTCTTCGTTCGCGTTGTCTTCTCTTTGGGAAATCCCACCGTCACCAGTGTTATGTTTGCATAGAGAGCGAGAGCGGAGTGCTTCAGCTCTTATTTATTGTGACTTCAGCTCAGAACGGACCTGAATGGCTCAGCCGCGGCAGCTATTTATAGCTAGCTGCCGCGGCTGCCAGCCAATCAGAGTGCAGGGTTTTCCCGCACTTTTACAACCAATGATTTCAAACACTTTACAACAACCAATCATTTTAAACTCTGCATACATAACAAAAAGGATTGATAAACAATTCTTGTCTTTTACAGGATACCTATTTACAGGAATAACTCTTATTTTGCCAGGAAAACATTGGCTTATGAAATATGTAATTTCTCTTCAGTTCTCCTATAACAAGCAGCTTGAAGGCTGAAAAAAGACAGCCTATTAATCTTTTAAAAAGAAAGAGAAAACACTTTTTTGCTAACACTGCAACAAAGATGGGAAAAGGTGTTTCTTTAGAAGCTGGCCTCTGTCAGAATTGCCTCAAAAGCAAACTGAGGATGCAGCATTTAAGATCAAACTAGAGAAGTGTAGTTCATCCCTACTGGAAGAGAGATATAAAGTCTGCAGGAAAATTCCCTACCCCATTTTCCTACCGATCGATCATTCTTTATTTAGGATTGCAGGATACCGTCTCCATCTCCATTCTCAGAGAGAGAAAGAGAGACTTTTGGCTTCATGCAAGGAAAGCAGCAGAAGCAGCAGAAGTCTTTCTTTCTCTCCCCCAAACTCCGCCAGAAATGAGTCTTTGTGAGACTTGTCATGCCGCTGCAGCCTCTTAGAGCAGGATGCTTTGCAGGATCCCAAAGACTCATTTCTGGTGGAGTTCGGGGGAGAGAAAGAAAGATTTTTGCTGCTTTCCTTGTGTGCAGCCAAAATCAGAAGAAGAAAGAAGCAGAAAGAAGCAGCCCAGTGCCCAGGCCAGGTGTGTGTGGTGAGTGGGTCAAGTTCCCCCGCTCTGCCCTTTCCCCCCTCCCCTCACTACCTCATGTTGTTCACAATGCAACACAACACCAGCCTTGTGTTCCCATGGGCCATGTGGGCGGCGCAGCCTTGTGTTCCCATGCAGCCTGGATTAATTGCTTTGGGGGGTGCTTTGGGGGTGACATTTCTCTGCGGACCACCAAAATTTTCTCATGGAACACCAGTGGTCCCCAGCCTACTGGTTGGCGACCACTGAGGTAGAGCATTGAAAGATTACACAAATTGGTCATTGCCAGAGATGCTGAAGAGACGTATTGTTCCTTTTCCCTCTCAAGTAATCCCATCATTTGAAAACTTTGCTGTAATTCTTATTTTTTTTAAAAAAAACCTCTGCAGATTGGAAGTATACTTCTAATCAGCTCTAAGTATTTTTAAGACTTTTAGTTGATTAGCTTTAATCAGTTTGATGAGCAATGATTTATCCCCAAGAGGCTAAAATTAATAAGAAGTTAAACAATGATTATATTTGGATCAAAGTGGAACAGTTGAAATGATCTTGAGAACTTGAAATCAAGAAGATATGACTCAGGAGGCTTCAGATTGCTAATGTGTAATCAGGGTCTGGCCAAGAACTATTTCAAAAACTTTACTACTAGTTAAAAACACAGTGGGTTCATTTGTTTGTTTACCATTCAGCTCAGGGCTAGTGAGTGTTCCATGCATTTTGCCCCATGACAACTCTATGAGGTAGGTTGGGATCAGAGGTGGTATTCAGCAGGTTCTGACCAGTTCTGGAGAACTGGAGCAGAAATTTTGAGTAGTCCGGAGAACCAGCAAATACCACCTCTGACTAGAGATTTTACAGTATCCTTCCCCTGCCACGCCCACAAAGCCACGCCCTCAGAACCGGTAGTAAAAAAAATTTGAATCCCACCACTGGTTGGGATGAGAGCAGTGGTGGGATTCCACATTTTTTCCTACCAGTTCTATGAGAGCGCTCAAGGTCTAGGTCCAGATCTGCTGATGGAGATGGTTTCTTTGATATATCAAGATATAAAAATTTTATCTTTATAACTTTAGGGGGAAAATGTTATTTTTATATAGACCTGGGTATATGTCAAAATAATATATGTGACTGTATGAATTGTACAGTGCAATTCAGGATTCAAAACCTAGGTACGTTTACACAGCGATTTTGCTTTTGTTTTTGTTTTTTAAGCAAAAGTAAATCTTTCATGCCACCTGAACAAACTTTAGCAGTTATGCTTTTGAGAAAGGTGAGAGGACAGGATTAAAAAAAAAGCAACTTCCCTTCAGAATACTAATTGGAAACAAATCAGAATTTCAATTAGCAAATCACATTAATGAATGTTGACAGTGTGATCAGAAGCAAACTCCAGGGACACTATCTATTTGTCTACCTCTATATTGGATTTTTAAGACAATTTAATCATCAAATGACTCCAGGCAGCATATAACAACATAATATAATAAGGGGAGTCAAATAGGAAACAATCAGCCAGGGAATACCAAAAGTTAAAGCTGTCCACAGCATAAGTGGGTTCATAAAACCCCATAGTCTCTGTCTGGGGCCTGAAGGCAAAACCTGTTGAAGGCAGAAAGGAATTGTACTTTGTGCTTGTGTGGTGAATATCTGTGATTTCTCCAGATAGAAAGATAAATGATAATAATAATTTTTAAAAAGGATGTTCTTCCCTGCACACATTCTACAAAAGATCTGGGTGTTTGTGATAACATATACAAGATTTTCTCCCTCCCTTAAGATCTTTTCTGATTAAAGTTTCTGGCTTGCATAGCAGGATATGTCAACACAAGATGAATAGCCTGGCATGGCCTTATCTATAAGTGAAATATTGATTGTGACGACCTTGCTAAACAATGAAATATCCATCTCCTGGTTTTCATCACTCTTTTGGCCCACTCCATAACCAATATTTCAGCCCACAGTACTTTGCACTTTATTCCCTGATGAAATACCCACTCTGCTTACTTAGAGGTTTTTCTTTATTTGTTTTTTTCCCCTATAACACAAGCTTGCTTAATAAAATGGTCTCCTTTCATCTGCCAGAACAGCCTCTTCTAATCATGCATCAGTGGCTTGATTGTCATGCAGTTCCACGGCGAAATTATAGTCAGCTTCCAGGAGCATAGAAACTTACAGAAAAGTTGGGGAGTTGTTCAAATCAAAGGAGAGAAATGGCAAATGGGTAACGGTTTCTTCAGCAACCTACTGGCTTCTCATTCCAAGAATTCCTGAAAGTGGATCTGGAGTCAGAGAAGATATGAAGAATTCTGTTAACCATGTCTAACAGCTAAAGGTCTCAGGAATTCTGGAAGAGACAAAATTCTATTCTTCCAATTCACTTATATTTTCTACCATGACATCTATATATATGTCAGGCCCATCCAATAAAGATCTTCACAAATGGACTCCTCCAATCTCCAGAAATACTTACCAAAGGTTAATATTTTATTTTTGAACAGCAATTAAAATTTTGAAGATTAAAAGCTAAAACAAACTAAAAAATTAAAAGAAAAATAGAAAGTGCAGAAAAGAAAAAAAAATAGAAAGGAAAACAGAAATAGAAAATAGGAAGAAAAAAATAAGTATTCTTATTTATATAAATAAATTACATGCCCCTTCATCACAAGTATAAATAATTTTAATAGCTTGTACCTTCTCTTCTCCCCTATAGTCAGCAATAACTACCAGAATAAAATCCACAGGTATTCCTTTACCTTTTTTTAGCTTTTATACCTTCTCCTAAAATACAATAAATGATCTCTGCTTCCCATACCTCATCTCTTATCCATAAACTAATCTTTAAAGCCACATCCTTTCAATCCTGATGTCAGCAGTAGGCCATTAAGGGTTACTAGGGATAACAACTTATATATATTTAGCTTGATCAAATAAACCAACCTTATACTCTTTCTTTTATTTTTAACAAATCTTCATCTTTATTTCTTCAAATAATATCTTAGATCTTTATTTCTTTTCGTTTTCTTTTTGTCCCTTTTCACAGAATCCTTCAAAGTTTCTTTTGTAAATCCAATATAAGAAAATTATCCAGGTCACTCTCTTGTTTGTTATTGGTTTATCCCTTTTAGTTACTAAGATATCAGCTGGGTGTTTTTTTGTATATCCAGTGTAGCATCTTTTTCAACATCATTCTTGAGGCCTGTCATTTTAAAATCCACTTTCAGGTTAGGGTTTCTTCTCTCCTTGATTACTTTCCATCCAATGCTTCTTGTCCTGCCTTCAGGTGCTTTGGAGAATAGTTGACCGCCTCTTCTTGATGGCAGCCTCATAGATATTGAATTTTTTTTTAATTACATTTATATGCCGCCCTTCTCCAAAGATTCAGGGCGGCTTACAATTTTTTGGGATACAACCCAGTGTGCTCAGCAATAGCCTTCATTCTATTGTATATGCCTGCTTATTACTAAGTGGCATTTTTACGAAGTCAGCTTATTGCCCCCAACAATCTTGGGTCCTCAATTTAACTACCCCGAGAGGATGGAAGGCTGAGTCAACCTTGAGCCTGGTGGGATTCAAGCCTACAGTAATTGTAGGCAGCTGGAACTTAAGTGCAGGCATTTAACAGCCTGAGCCACCAAGGCCCTTTAAATTTAGAAAAATTTCTAAATTTTTTAAATTTAGGTATTTCTTCCTGTCACAACAAAAATTACAATGTAGTAGCAACTTAAAAAAGCACATGGTATTTTTTATGGACATATATTGCCTAGGACCTAACAAATGCAAGGCTAGAACATCTAAACAAAAATTGGGCAACAAACCAAGGATTTACTGTATGCAACCATGGTGATTTTGCTTGTTTTCAAGTTTGTTTTGTTCCATAAAAATGGTTCAAGCCAATCATAGTTTATGATGTAGGTCATGGGTTTTGCCCAACAAGTTGTTGGTTCTTTTTGATACCTGCTTTTCTGAATATAGTGTAAATCTGTAGCCCTAGAAACCGTGGTCCAGGTATCGCTGTATATCTATCATCTCTTCATATTCAGCACCCCAGACCATTGGTCTCAGTACTCGAGGCTAATGGAAGTTACACTTCAGAAACATCTAACTAGTCACAACTAGCCATTTCTACCTCCATCCCTGGCAGAGAAATATTCTAAATACATTCTGTGAAAGTGATCAAAACATCTAAGTATAGGAGCTTCATCAATGTGAATTCAATTAAAGTCACCTAATTGAAAGCTGCGTATTTTGTACTCTTGCATTCAGTGCTTACAATTCTCTGACAAATCTGTTGTCAAAGAGAAAATGTTGCTGCCAAGAAGATAATCTAAAAAGATTAAGAGGTTGATGTGAAAAGAAAACATTCCTCCTATCAGGAAAAAAAAGTTGTTTATGATGTAATCCTTGTAGGAAAAAATCATAAACACCGCATTTTGATTTATTTTTCATTTGCTGAGATTTGTCATTAGATTCATCAGATTTATTATTTTTTCTCCTCTAGAGTAATTAGGCATATTACTTAATTAATCAAAGAGCTAACATATTTTATTTGCTTTTTGTTAGCATAAAAGGAACAATTTTCAGTTGAAAACATTTCTCAACACTGCCTCCATTACAACCAAAAACAGGATTAGATGTCCAAAATCAAGTTTATAAAATGCAAAAAAGTATTATTTATTTACATCTGCTGGTGTAACTTACCATTTGTTGGTTTCTGTTCAGTGAAGCCTATCTTTGTCACCTAAAAAGTGTTTTCATTGCATATTTGGACTAAGTTAAAATAGACAAAATTCAAGTCCTTTGGCTCTATATTTTGGATAAGCCTCCAGATGAGGTTTCTGGAATGGGAAAGATTTAGCCCTCTTTTCCTAGTTCTGATCCAAATCTCATTTTTGTCCTGTATGTTTAAACAATCTTTTGGGAAGATTTTGGCATGGAATCCTCTCATTTGTCCTATGAAATAAGATAATGCCAGGAATTGCATGAAGCATTCTGCCAGCTTTTTGCAACAGCTGACTTCTAGAAGTACTATCTGAAGGGTTAATTCTCCTGGGGTTTATCTGTACATCCTTCTAATTGCAACTCAGGGCTGCTTCATTAGCTGTTTCCATCGATACTGCCTTCATCTTATCTCCATAGCTCAGGCTGCCTAACCACTAGCCTATCAAAGAGAAGGATAAGAGGGGTGTTAAGTTTGCATGAAGAGTCAGATGCGAAGAGCTTCAGTGAAGAGTTTATTAAGTGACTACAGCTCGAATGGACCCGACTTGGCTGGGCTACGGCTGCTTCTTATAGCCAGCAGCCGTAGTTGCCAGCCAATCGGAGTGCAGGGTTTTTCCCGCACTATTTAAACCAATACCATTTGACATTTTACAAGAACAGTTCAAATAAACCAATAACATTTAAACCTACATATATAACACCCCTCCCCACTAGGCTGAGTCCATACCAAACCCCAACCTATCTAATGTATTCTTTTAAATAGGTGGGGCTCTTGTGTGTACATTGAGACCTTCGTGGTTCAGAAGTTTTAACATTCTCACCCAGTGGGAGAGGAAATGTGTCTTCTGACATTTCCCCATTGGGACTTCCTGTGAAAGAAGACCCTGTTTGACTGTTAGAATCTGGTCTCTCCTCCCAACCCATCTCCATCCCAATGTCAGCACCGAAGCCAGGTAGTGATGTGCAATCTTCCACTTCTAAGGATGGATTTTGGCTTTGTGACAGGTTTTGGAATGGTTCCTGTCGTAATGGCTTGTTACACATGGGGTTGATTCTTGCTTCCTGATTTTCCTCCTGTTCCTCCCCTTCCCCCCTAGAATTGACATCAGGTGAGGGAACTAGAGAGAGACAAGGGCGATGTTCCTGAGAGAACCTGGATCTAAGTTGATCAATGTGCCTGCTCCAGAGGAGTCCATCCTGTGTTTGTACCCTGTAAGAACGAGGGCCTGTGATCTGAGTTATCTCAGCAGGAATCCACAAAGGTTCACCTATGAGGTTCTTAGCATAAACAGAATCACCCACACTGAATGTACAAACTTTGGAAGTGGAATCCAGTGGTGCGTTGGGTGCATAAGTGGGATGAAGGCGGTCAAGGGAAGACCTAAGTTTCCTACCCATCAACAACTCTGCTGGGGATAAGTTATTAGATGGGCTAGGAGTGATGTGCTGAACACTAAGAAGTTTTTCAACTTTCTCAGTGATGTCCCCAGGACCCAGTTGCTGAAGCTTCTCTTTGGTAAAACGTACCATGCGTTCAGCCCGGCCGTTAGCTGAAGGGTGCCCAAGGGGCAGTAAGGGCATGTCTGATACCCTGTTGTGCTAGATAGGATTCAAAGAGGTTGGATGTAAATTGGGGGCCCTTGTCAGAGACAAGAACATCAGGTAACCCGTGGGTTACAAATAGTTTTCTGAGCTGCTTGATGACAGCATCAGTTGTGGTGGATGCCATGGGAAACACCTCTAGCCATTTGGAATATGCATCTACTATAATAGGAAAGGTGTGCCCTCTGGTAGGGCCTGCGAAATCAATGTGAATCCTAGACCATGGCCCCCTAGGACATTCCCATTCCTGTGTGGGGGCATGAGATGGGGCAGGCCTGACTACCTGGCAATTGGGACAAGATGCAACCCAGTTTTCGACCATTTTGTCAATACCTGGCCACCATACATAACTCCTGGCCAATCCCTTCATCCTTACAATACCAGGATGACCCTCATGTAACATTTCCAAAACCTCTCTTTGCAGTTTTGCAGGAATAACCACCCTGTTACCCCACAAAATACATCCTCTTAATACAGATAATTCAGTTTGCCTGGACTTAAAAGGTTGGGCAAGGTGAGGTAGATCTTGAAGAGGCCAACCTTTCTTAATCCAGCCTATAACAGGAGCCAACACAGTGTCTTTGGCAGTCTCTGGCAATTTCAGCAGCATGAACTGGAAGCTTGGCAACAGTTTCTAGGAAAAGGTGTGTGTTTCAGGTTCAAGGTCCTCCTTGTGGCAAGGAAGTGGGCAACGACTTAGTGCATCAGCATGTCCAATGTCCTTGCCAGGCTTGTGGATAAGTTTGTATGAATAAGCTGCAAGAAATTCAGTCCACCTCAGCATTCTTGGTGACAGGATAGTAGGTGTAGGCTTGTCTCCTGCCACAATGCCTAACAAAGGTTTGTGATCTGTAACAATGGTAAATGTTCTGCCATACAGATATTCATGAAATTTCTTAACAGCTGCAACAACTGCCAATGCCTCTTTGTCCAATTGGCTGTAATTCCTCTCTACTTTGGTCAAAGTGCAAGAGTAAAATGCAATAGGGGCTTCTCTCCCACTGGGAAGCCTGTGGCTCAAACCCCCCCCCCCCCCACTCCAAAAGGGGGTGCATCACAAGTCAGGACAACAGGCAAATTCTCAGAGAACTGTATCAGTACAGCATCAGACGTGATTAGTCTCTTAATTCTGTTAAATGCTGATTGTTCCTTCCTGCCCCAGACCCAAACAGACTTCTTACCAAGTAATCTGTACAATGGTTCAGCAATGGTTGCCTTTTGAGGTAGGAACATGTGATAAAAGTTAATAAGTCCAAGGAAGGCTTGCAAATCTGTTTTGCATTTAGGTTTAGGGGCTTCTTTGATTGCTTTAACCTTGGCACCTGTAGGGTGGATGCCATGCTTGTCAATCATGTAGCCCAGGAACTCAACCCTGTCAGTCTTAAGAGTGCATTTTTCTTCCTTGACTTTTAACCCTGCTTTCCTGAATCTGGTAAGGACTTCTCTGAGTCTTTCTTGAAGCTGAGTGTCATTTTCAGCAAAGATTAACACATCATCAAAGTAAGGCACTACCCCTGGCAGTCCTTGGAGCATTCTTTCCATAAGGCTTTGAAAGATGCCTGGTGCCACGCTTACTCCAAATTGTAACCTTTTACATTTGAAGGCACCTCTATGAGTCACAATGGTTTGGGCCTCTGCAGTGGCATCATCAACTGTTAGTTGTTGATATGCCTGGGCCAAATCCAATTTGGCAAAGACTGTACCCCTGCCAAGTGAATGTAACAGATGATGCACAACTGGAACTGGATATGCGCTCTGCTGCAGCGCATGGTTCAGTGTCCCCTTATAGTCTCCACAAATTCTTACTGACCCATCAGCCTTGACTGGTGTGACTATGGGTGTCTCCCATCTGGAGTGGTCAGTGGGCTCTAAAACCCTTGAGCTATTAACTTGTCTAATTGTGCATCAATTTTTTCCTTTAAAGCAAATGGAACCCTCCTGGGCTTTAAACGAATTGGGGCACCTTGGGATCTAGGTTGAAAGTGATAGGGGTCCCCATATACTTGCCCAATCCGCTGAAGACCTCTGGAAACTCAGACTTCAAGGCCTCCTCCCATTCAGAGCTGCTCACGTGATTGATGCCAGTCACCTCGATGCCTAGTGGCTTGAACCACTCAAGTCCCAGCAAGCTTGGGCGATCCTTGTCCACGATGGTCAGGGGCAAACGTGTGGTGTGGCCTTTAAACTTCACATTGAATTCTCTTGTTCCAACTACTGAAATCTTGTTCCCTTGGTAGTCTTTAAGAGTCAGTGCTTGCTTCTGGAAATGCCTTTTCTGAATGTTGGGAAGCAGCCTGTGAATAGTGTCCCAAGACACCATAGATAAATAAGAGCCCGAGTCCACCTCCATTTGGCAAGGCCTTCCTTCAATGAATACCTTCACATGTACTTTTCTGCTTTTCAAGGGTGAAGAATGACCAATGGTGATTGTTTGATGAGTTTCATTCTTTCCATTTGCTTCTGAGTTGCACCCCATCTTTTCAAGGAAGTTGTTGGGCTTAAAATCCTTTTCAGGAAATTTCTCCCTACTAGGTGGAGTTCTGGATGATTTGCAGACTCTTGCTAGGTGACCCCTTTTCTCACAACGTAGGCAGATGGTGTCTAAAACTTGCATTCAGTGCGGGGTGGCCCCCACAGCCTCTGCAATAAAATTCTTGCCTCTTTTTTCCAGGTCCTTCCTTTTCTTCTCCATTCTGAGTCTATAAATTCCTTCCTCCACCTCACTACAATCTGAATCAGAGTCTATTTGTTCACAATGGGTTGTTGTGGATTTTTCCACATCAGAATGGCTTGAGGCCTTGTTAATCTTTTTCATGGCTGCTGCTGAGGACTTGGTGGCTTCCACTGAAACAGCTTCCTCTATGGCCTCCTTAAACGTGATCTTAGGTTTCATTAGTAGTTTGCTCTGTAAGACTTTATCTTTAAGGCCTAGAACAAACCGATCACGCATGGCCTCTTCTAAGTTGGTAAACTCACAAGCACCCCCAATGTCCCTTAAACTTGCCACAAAGTCGTTAACATTTTTGCTTTCCCCTTGATCCCGACAGTAAAACTCGTGTCTCTTAATGAGGCACGATACTTGTGGGGCGTAATGGGCTCTTAAAAGCTTTTCCAAATCAGGCCATTCCATTACCTTCAAGTCTGCAGCTCCCGCCAATGCCTTTGCCATCTTGAAGACTGCCGGACCGCAGTGCGTGAGAAATACCGCCCTCTTCCGTCTCTTGGGGATATCGGCGAGGTCGTTTCCTTCCAAGTACATCTGGAAGCGATCCGCATATGATTCCCAGTCTTCCGCCGCTGGATCGAACAGGGCTGGGGGGGTTTTCAGTGCAGCCATCTCGCTCCTCTGCTTGTCTTCCGCATTGTCTCTTCTTCAGGGCAATCCCACCTTCGTCGCCAGTGTTAAGTTTGCATGAAGAGTCAGACGTGAAAAGCTTCAGTGAAGAGTTTATTAAGTGACTACAGCTCGAATGGACCCGTCTTGGCTTGGCTACGGCTGCCTCTTATAGCCTGCAGCCGTAGTTGCCAGCCAATCGGAGTTCAGGGTTTTTCCCGCACTATTTAAACCAATCCCATTTGACATTTTACAAGAACAGTTCAAATAAACCAATAACATTTAAACCTACATACATAACAAGGGGGACATGACAACTGTCTTCCAATACCTAAGGAGCTGTCAGAGAAGAGGGCTTTGGCTTATTCTTCAAAGCACCAGAGGGCAGGACAAGAAGTAATGAGTGGATGCTTGTTAAAGAGAGATCCAAGCTAGAAGTAAGAAGAAATTTTCTGAAAATGAGAACAATTAATCCATGGAATAGCTTGCCACCTGGAATTATGGGTGCCCTGTCACTGGAGGTCAGATAACCATTTGACTGGGATGGTATAAGATCTCCTGCCTTAGGTTAAAGTAGAAGTTCTCTAAGGTCCCTTCTAGCCCTAGAATTCTATGTTCTATAGTTAGCTGGTCTAGTATGAAACTAGTGTTTCCTCATTTTTCACAAACCTCATTGTTTGCATAATGTCTGGCAGGCCCATCCTTGCAAAGAGACAACCACTCAACTGGAACAGTTTCCAACAAGCAACAAGAAACAACTGAACAATGATGCTAACATGGAAACCAGACCCTGAAACAAACTCAGATATCTGTTTTGCCCCCATGCATATACCAACAGTATTATTACAGGCCATCATAAATACATGCACAAGATTAGGGGTGCTTCTCATGCTCTTCCTCTTATGTGATATACGCTATCATCTGCTGACAACCTTTGGGTTCTCCACTGGATAAGGCTTATGTAAAAGAATTGATGGATCAAGTTTGGCATTGGGACTCAAATCAAGGGCAACATAAAGCATTTACCCTCCATTACAGATCTCAGCCATCTTGGAAAAAAGAAATTTTGCAAGCACAACTGAGTGAGAGATTGATGAACTCACCCAAAAGGTCTCAAGCTATTTCAGGACATGTCAATAAAGGATAAAGGAGAATATTTGGAGTTCAGGATTCAAATTAGGGGGTCCATGGTGCTCTCTGAGCTTACTTGTTTTGTTGCAGGCCTTTCATTGCCCAAACTAGGTACAGTAACATCATCAGTGCTAGTAAGGAGTCCTTACCATTCCTTACTAGCACTTATGAGCTCTTCGATATCAGCACTCCTCTTAAAACCATTAACTTCTGCTGGTGGGTTAACTTTCTCCCCTGAGTAAGATGTCCAGAGTAGTGATGCTTCAGGGACTTGTGAGTTGCAGGCAGTCCTTGAGTTACAACTGTAATGGAACTCATCCATCACAGTTGTAACTTGTGACAGTTGTAAAGAGGGTTGGTCACATAACTGAACCAATTATACACCCTATTTTACAGCAGGTTATTAAGTGAATCATCTTGGTCATTAAGCAAATTCTACAGTGATTACAGTGAACCAATGGTTTGCTATGGGCTGGCTTTGTGCAAAACCATTGTAAAATGTGGTCAAGTGACCATGGGATGCAAATGACCAGATATGTGATTGTCAAACAAACAACCTGTGGTCCTGTGACTATGGGAGAATTCAACTGTCAGAATTTTAAATCTAGGTCATAAATGTCCCCGAGGCAGATCCATCAGAACTTTGAACTGGTTGTAAATCAAAGAGTACCTGTACTTAAAATTGCAAACAGTTTACAGCCATCTCTCACTTCTACTAAGTCAGTCCAAAGGCAGCTTGGCCTTATCACTGAATATGCAACTTTATGATTGAATCCTGCCAATAGTCCCAGTAGCTTGGTAGAGCTAACTTTAATTCCATGTCTCATGCAACTAAAACTCTCTTGTGTCATGGCGATTCTGCAAATTTGCATTTTTTGGCTAGATCCCATTTTATGGTATCAAATGGGAAGAAAATCGAGTGGAAGGGTTGTATCAAAATAATTGTTGATTTTGCTGCATGTGTGTTCCCATTTTATAAATTTGTACATGGATTTCTTTTTTTTTCCTCTAACAGACCCTTCAAATGGGCATCAAGCATTTTTCCGGGCTATTTGTGATGCTGTGTGTTGGATTTGGTCTGTCTATTCTCACTACCATTGGAGAACATATCATATACAGGCTGATGATACCACGAATTAAAAAGAAATCCAAGATGACATATTGGCTCCATACAAGTCAGGTACATATACCTAAGTAAGCCTCTCAAAGGGAATGATCATTGGCTGGAACTGAAGTCCTGTTGAATGATTGGATTCAATAGATAGCATTTCCAGGCCTCTTCTTGAGATCTTATCACATCCCAACCATGATTAAGAAGCAAAATCTGGGATAATAGTATTCTTTCTTTCTTTCTTTTTCTTTCTTTCTATTATTTTAATGCATCTTTTCAACTGACTCTGAAAAAAATACTAGTTAAAAACTATCCTACTTTTGTTTGTTGAGAAAAATATATAATATAGTTCTAGGAAAAGTGACTCAGATATCATACAATTTTCAGGCAAAGGAACTTTCTCAAGAAATTTGGAGCTCCTTGATTCTTAAGAGAGTTGCACATACTAATGCAGAAAAATCATATATTTTTACTTTTGATTTTCCTGTTAAGGTTTCTGAATACTTGCACTATTTAGCAATGACAGATATCACAATATTTTCTGGATTTCAACCACAATGGCTCAAAAGCTGCATGCCAACTGTATTACACCCATTTTATTACAGTAACATAATTCTATTTCTCCAACATTTGCCCATTTCACCTCCAGTTAGTTACCTTGCCTGGCAGCACTTCTGGCTATATGGCTGAATCTCTAATCCTAGGAAACATCTGGGTTGAATATGCACACAACCATCTAATCTGTAGTCCTTCACTAAAGTGCAGTATTAGCAAATATGAGGAGCTGAAACTTCGAACTTGTCGTAAAGATACAACATTCAGTAACAATGATAAATTAGGCAAACAGTTTTATTTCCATACTGAATTCCCTACAGAGTCCCTGTTTCATATTCAATCTACCTAAAATGCAAGGACAATTTCCCTTCTGATTAATTTATTTTGGGTTTTTCCTCTAGCGACTGCACCGTGCTCTAAACAATTCATTTATGGAAGACAAGCACCAGCTTAAAACAAAGCCAGTTGAAAAGAAGTAAGAAAAATTAGTTTTTAATCTCTTGTTTGCTGATGCATCTATAGATAAAGATTCCCCAGGCATTGTTTTCATTTGGTTTAAAGGACAAGAATTGTATAATGTAGTCACATGTTACAGAAAAGTGGAAAGTTTTATTTATTTGGGAGTCAAGAGAATCACATATCAGACAGATCCACTTCACCTGTATTGTATAAGACAGTGAAATATTGTAGGAAAGTACACAATTTTATCTGTTTGGGGTCAAGAGAGTCATATATAAGAAAGATCCACTTCAGCTATACTGAAAGGATGACTTTAACTATATATCCTTTTCCTGAATTAATATTTCTTCTCCCGTTAACTGATTTACTATGGTCTAACACAATGTTTCCCAATCTTGGCGTCTTTAAGATATATGGACTTCAACTCCCAGAGCTCTCTAACCCACATGGCTGGCTGGGGAATTTGGTGGGTTGAAATCTACATATCTTAAAGTTGCCAGGATTGAGAAAAAACTGGTCTAACACATTGCATTCAGGCACCAACTCTTTGAAACCATAGGTTTTTAGGAATATGTTAGGGGTCGCAGAATGTTCATGACAGATAGATACCATTCTCTGTCTGATAATTGCATTAGGGGTTAGGTAATGTTGTTAAGTTGTGATGTGATGTGATGTCCCATCTTTATTATTTTTATAAATAGTTCAAGGTGGCAAACATACCCCTTTCTCTTATTTTATCCACAACAATCCTGTGAAGTGGATTGGGCTGAGAGAGAGTGACTGGCCCAAAGACCCTTTCCTACTTAAGGCAGTACTAGAAGCCCCAGTCCCTGTTTCTAGCCTGCTGCCTTCACCACTAGACTTTGCCTCTTCAAAGCCAGTTTACAATTAATCTGACATTCTTATCTAGCATAGTGCCATTGTGTTGCTTACTCCGTTATGAAATTTCTCTCTGAAGCCAATGCACAAGCTAACTTTGCAACGCTGCATCAGCTTTGACAGATGTGCTTTTCGCTTCCTGATATTTTTTGTGACACAAATAATAACACCCATGCCTGCCTGTATTTTTCCAGACATCCTTCTTTGTTGGTTTTTCTCATGTCTCTTGTAATAAACCTAGTCTGGTCATAAAACAGAGCCTCGGTGGCGCAGTGGTTAGAGTGCAGTACTGCAAACTACTCCTACTGCAATTTGGCAGATCGAATCCCACCAGGCTCAAGGTTGACTCAGCCTTCCATCCTTCCGAGGTGGGTAAAATGAGAGCCAAATTGTTGGGGGCAATATGCTGATTCTGTAAACCGCTCAGAGAGGGCTATAAAGCACTATAAAATGGTATATGAGTCTAAGTGCTATTGCTATTGCTATAAAGAAATTTTTAGAAATCTGACAGAATTAAATCCCTGGGTGAATATGACTTTCCAAATGGTTTTTGATAAAAATAAATATTCGATTTGAAATGTTGGGACCAGAAACCCTGGAGAAAGAAGGGTTGAGCACCAGCATGTAAACATGTCTACCATGTTGTATTTCTGTGATGGATACCTATTCAAACTACCTGCGGTCAAGTTGCCAAACCACAGATACAGAAATAGCAAATTGCAGTTAAACAGTGTGAAGAATGACTTTCTGCACTTCAATAACTCTGATCGATGCTTTTAGGTAATTGTGTGAAAGACAGGAATGAAGAATGCTGAAACAAAATTGCTGCCCTGAGATACACAACCATTATACCTTCTTCAATCACTACTGAAGCTATTTTCCCCAATACTATACATGTAGAGATGCACCGTTTTTTAAAACATCCAAAATAAAAAGACAAAATTCCCTACATAGAGAAAAAGATAACAACAGATATCCAAAAATGCTTGAAACTTACCTCACCCCAGTTTAGCCACAAAACTACAACACAAATTGAGGAAACCATTGTTTTCCAGAGATTGTGTACAATTTCCAGCTAATCCTACTGATGAAGATATAGCTCAGTGACCTCTGGAAGACCAGTTTCCTTCCAGGCTTGTTCCATTTCACTGTTTCTATCATTCTTCTTGCCTGTCCTTGCAAATTAAAACAGAGGCCAGATTCTCTGTAATTTAACCATTTGCACCAGTTACTAGAAAGACAAAGAGCAAGAATACAGGACCTTAGCCTCCATAAGTTGTTAGGAGACCTCTTGGAAGCTTCTGAGGAGTATTTTGGAAAGTAAAATACTGGGCTAGATGGAGTTTTTGTCCAATCAGGAGGGTTATTCATACAGTAAAACCGCAATAGGTTTGTGATTATTTTGTTGTTTGGCCAGCCTGAAAATGTGCTGGACTCAAGTTGGGACATGGGGTTGGATCCAATTAGAGAAGCTCCCAAGCAATTCAAAACTACAGTAGACTCAAGAAACATAGCTAGAGGGGAAGCTGGAATTATAGGCCTAAGAAGACGTGGGGAATCATAGAGTTTCCTTTTCCTAGTTTGCCTCACTATGTAAGTGGATATATATGATGAGTGCCTAATTCCTTGTGTGAACATCCCTCTGCAGGTCCAGTCCCAGGAACAGTCAGGTTTCAGTGTGGAACACTGCTAGCCCTGGCAACTGCCACAGAAGGAAATATGTCTGCAGTGTTGAAAAAACAAGTGAAGTGATGCTCAAACAACTGCGGCATGATACAGCTTTCCCCCCCTTGAAAAGAGACTCTCCGGGGACTACCAACGGGAAAGCAGATGCTCTGAACGCTGCTAGGACCTCAGTGATCCAGGAACTCTCAGAACTGGAGAAGCAGATCGAAGTGATCAAGCAGGAACTGCAGCTAGCGGTGAGCAGAAAACTGGAGCTGGAGGAATTTCAGAGGACAAATAGAACTCTGGAGCTTTGAGAGGGTTCATCCTTGTTCCATCTCAGACTGTAAAAATTTGTATTACACCCTCACCTTTGGGCTTTGTTTTTGTGTAATGCTAAGAAGTGGCGCCACAGTCGGCAAGCAATAGGTCTACAGTAGCAAAAGCGACACTACCAAAAGATGGCCGCATTCTGGTTACTGGAATCCTTCAAAGTATCAACAGGTCCTTCTCTGTGGGAAGTTTTAGCCTAGTAGAAAGGGTTGATCTCAGGCTACAGGAATTTGAAGCCTCCACACCACACAGCACCTATTTTCTTTCTCACTAGAATTAAATGAATTTTTCCACTTTTTAGGATTTTTTTCCTTCTTCTCTGCATTAATTAAAACAAAAGAGCAAGAGCCTTTCAAAGATTATTCAGAATTGTTCTCTGCATGGATTTTGCGGTTCAAAGTTTTTAAACCTATATAGTTGTGTCTCAGACTGTGGGCTCCAGGGGCCCTGTAGGTGCTGGCCTTCTCTGCAATTGGCACAAGTACAGATATTCCCTACAAAATCAGATGCAAAGATTAAACACATTAGTAAGGAGTTTAATTATACCCCATTCTTAACTATCCATTATCAAAAAATGATACCATGCTTGGAGGGAAGTCCTCAGGATAGTTTTCAAAAATTGGGGATTGTGGTAGGAACATATAGAATTCTGTCCCTTCTGAAGAAGGCTAACAAGGAAAAATGTGTTCTGAATGTCAACATAAAATAAAAAGTAGACTGGTTTTGGTTCAAACTTTTGTTGCTCCAAAGCATTATGTAACCACATACCAGGTATCTTTTATATGGGGGACGTACTGAAAATATGGCTTCCTGTCTCCAAGTTTACTGGTAAAGCCCAGCACTCTGACCATACTATTTTTTTGATAATATGTGCAGATTGCTTCTCACTAACAGCTACCATCTTATATTCCTTGCTATTTCCATTCTCAGAATTTGGCAATAAGGTCCATCCAACTTTCTCTACTACATAAAATAATTCTACAGCCACCCTCGGCAGATATGTAGATACACACTCTTAATTTTGTTCAAAGGTAGTATTTTAAGATTCTTTTAAGTTCCATACAGAGTAGGACTATATTTTTTTGAGCGGTTCACTTAAAACAAAGAAGTAAGCTTTGAATTGTAAAACATGTTGCTTCAATGTGTTGAATGCTTATAGAAAATTTTGTACTTGGCAAAGCATTCAAAATGCTTTCCTGTCTCTTAACATTCACAATAGTCACATAATTGCCACTTCTGTGCTTCACAACTAGCTTGCGACAAGCAGAGTGAATAGAATGTGGAAATAAAATCGTAAGTCACAGTCACATGATGTTTCGCTTAATGACCAAGCAAATGTGCAGTCATATATCTGTCCCAATCATGTGATTGACTGCCTAATAACCCCAGCTTTGCAGATAATCTTATTAAGAATGAAAAAAGTATAAAAGCAAATGTTAACCATGAAACATTCAAATAGCAAAATAAAATAAACTGTGAGAAAGTATGAAAAGGGAAAGAAAGTGTGAAAAAGAAAGGTGTTTTGCTTTTCACACTTTTTCTTTCTTATTCTTTACACCAACTGTGACCGAGTTGTTCATTTCAATTTTGGTCAATTTTGGTCAGTTGTTCATTTCAATTTTGGTCATAAGCAAGGACTACTTATATATTCTTTGGACAAAGTCCTACTGTTTTGCCACTTTTTTCAGACTAGACCATTTTCCAAGTCTTTGCTTCCACAAAATAATCCTCTCGTTGCCCTTGACAAGATGGCCTGAGCGTATTTTTAAATGTCAAAGGAGAAATTTTAAAATTACCAGTTAAAATATTCTTTCAAGTTTTTTTCTATTACAAGAGTCTTATTTATATATATAAATATTCCATGTCATGTTCTGAGAAGCTATCATTTTAGGCTGGAGGCGAGGGAAACTCTGGCCCCTCATTAATCCAAAACTAACTCTAGTGACTAAATGTTTTTTTGAAGCTCGGTGGTATCCTTCAGTGAAGTGTGTTTTGTAAGTTGCCAGTGATGATGGCTTGCTCTCCAGTTGTTAAATGTGTATATTTCATGCGGGTGCTATACAAGCAGTGGGCGCAACAATATATGGTGTACAACCAATCGGCATTATCATTCTGTCTCCCATTCCCCTATACCACCCTGCCTACTCTAAATGACATAATCCTGGTCTCAAAGATGATTTCATATTTCATATTATTATTCATATTATTCCAAGCAATATGCTTCTTTTCTCTTCTCACAACAGTGGGGCCTCATACATAGTTATATATCGAGGTGATGATGCTCACCCTGTAGAGGGGACTGCCGACAAGGCATATAACTATGAAATCCACCTAATCAGAGACCCAGAGTACGTATTACATTATGTTGATTGGCACACGAGTAGCAACAGAACAGGCAAATCAAATCAAAGTAATGTACATACCAGGGCCTTGTATAATTTGACCAGTTCATTTTCAAGTTCTTCTGCCAATCAAAGATTGAGAAAACATGACCTATAGACATGCCACATAGGTTTAGCTTTTCCAAGATAATTCCTATGTGAGAATATGAACATAATGGGGATTTGCTCCTAAAAACTGCCAAGTTTTCATGTAGCAAATGCAGTACAGTAATCCACCAACAAAATGTGCTGTTATTAATGTCTAGATGTCTAATGCCTGACTAATGTCCCTCTTACTCACTAGGTCACCAAATAATTTTATCCAATTAAGAAGCCCCTCTCTTTCCTTAAGTAATTTATTGGCATCTTCAAATATCTAAGAGAAAGCCAGCACTACAATGTATCTTATACCTTTGGTGTGAAGTCTTTCCTTGACTTCTGTAAGTTGCCCTGGCCATCACCTTTTCTGAATGAAAATTCTGGTTGGGGAATGTGCTGGTTTTTTGTTTTATTTTGGTTTTAAATAAATTTTAATACTAATTGTTCAGACATGTTGATTTGTTTTACAGTTTGGATCTAGCTGACAAGCTGGTTGGATGACAAAATGCAGATTCACTCTGCGGAGACAAGTTATGTTTTATTTGCCCAATATGAAGACTGTTTTCCATGACTTATGTGTAAATGTGGGGGATGGAGAGAACCAACTCTCATTCAGAGATAGAAACTGATAAAAACAAATAAGGGGAAGACAACATTCCTGTTGCAAAATCTTGATTCTTAAAAACTAACCATAATTGGGATGGCTGCTTGCCTAGTTAACTTTTACCCTTCAGAGTAACTGATGCCTAACCAGGGCTTTTTGGTTATCTTCATTCATTTATATTCTTCTCTTTACAGTATAACTGTTCTTTTTCCTTCCCCATCTTCATTTTTCCAGTTAATCCATGGATAAAATGGATTTCATCACAGAATCAGCCTTCTATGTGATATGATTCAGCAGAATATATGAGGTTTTTTTTAAATGACCCTGTAATCCCATGCATCAGGATGGAGTTGGAACAACTGAATGGAGCTGAGTGTTTATTGGCCGGATGCCCTTCCTGACGCCTAAATGGATTTCACAGCAGATTTCTCTGCTCCCAGAGAGAAATATCTGCCATTACCTAGAATTGAACTCATAGCCTCCTGATTGTGAGGCAAGCTCCACCTCTAGGCCACCATGCTGCTCCAGCAGAATACATTAGATTCATCATCATTATTTTAGACATTGTCTACCCACTGCAGGATGAAGGCCTCTTCTGCATGTTTCCAACCACTATGGTCCTGAGCTTTCTTTTGCCAATTGGGCTTGCAATACTTGCTGATGTCATCAATCCATCTTGTTTTAGGGATATGAGATTACTATACATTAAATCAATTACTGGTTCACCTTGGACAGTATCACCTCAAGGACTTCATACCCAGAAAATAAAAACCCTTCAATATCATCAGAAGTAAAAACATTTATTCAGAGATGATTCTCTATTGAGTGGGCATCTTGCAGCTTGAATGTATACCCTAGCATTCTTAAGACGGTCTTGTTGAAATTCAATGGCAAAATACCATGTTTCAATAGCTATTCCCTTATTATATATTGCATGTAAGTACATCCTCAACCTGAAATCACCATGTTTTGCCTAAATTTGGTGAGAGTTACCAATAGGAACTGGAATGGGAGTCAAATCACTCCCATCCCCACCTTTAGCATTCCTGGGTAAAGGCCCAAAAGCATCACTGAAAGCCTAGGGGGTTTTATTGGTAGGAGATTAAGGGAGGGAATGTAGTTGTTTATGCATTTCACTGAATTTATTAACTCATCCCAATCCCACGGGATGTTGTGAGTATGCCATGTCAATGAGAAGAAAGCCAAGAACATCATAATAAATGAGTCAATTGGAATAATTGAGACTCTCTCCCAATATTATAAGCCCCAAAGAAAACCCAAGAAATTTGCCCACAATTTTAATCAGCAGGAATCAAAACCATGTTAAAATGAAAACAGTTTAAAACAATTTCCAGGACTGCAGCAAGTGGGGGCTGTACTTTTGGGGGGGGAAAGAGTATTCCACAAAGTGAGGACTATACCAAAGAAGTTCTGCTTCTCTCATTCCTGCCTTGTGGATCTCACAAGGGGAGGGTATTTTCAGAAGGCCTCCTCTCAATGACTAAACCAAATGGACAGATTCTGACATATCCTGGTGTACTCCAGAACGGGAATCAGTTGCCTCCCAAAGCCAGACATTCCTATTTCAAAAAGTGCAAAAACATACTTGGCTCTTGTCCTTTAGTTAGATCTTACATAATAGCTCTTTAGCTATAGTATGTACATGGATATACAAACATCAAAATCCCAAACTGTCCATATCTAAGATCAATTTACAGACAAGTCTGTTCGCAAGAATAATGAGGAGGGGGAACAATCCCACAAAGCAAAAACAACAGAGAACCATGGCAATTTATTGAAGACAATGCCCTTTGAAAAATGCCTATGAAAATCTCATTTTCATAGCAAAAGAAGAGAGAGTAGCATCCAATAAAGCCTGGGTCATTGTTTGACAATTCTCTGGCCAACCAAAAGGAGGTGTTTCCCCTGAAACACTGGTCTCCAAAACCTAGTTCTGGTCTAGAATTGCTTCCTTTACTGCACAGAAAATGTTCAAAGCGAATCAGGCTCATGCATTTGAGTGTGATCCAGTTCCCATTTATGCAACAGAAAGCATTGGCCAAATGCTGCCAATGGGTATCATTTGTGCTTACCCTTAGTATCAAAATTCTCCAGGCAATGTGTCAAAAAAGTGGCTTTTTCTCGACAGCATCATGATGTACAGGTGAAACTCGAAAAATTAGAATATTGTGCAAAAGTTCATTTATTTCAGTAATGCAACTTAAAAGGTGAAACTAATATATGAGATAGACTCATTACATGCAAAGCAAGATAGTTCAAGCCATGATTTGTCATAATTGTGATGATTATGGCTTATAGCTCATGAAAACCCCAAATCCACAATCTCAGAAAATTAGAATATTGTGAAAAGGTGCAATATTCTAGGCTCAAAGTGTCCCACTCTAATCAGCTAATTAAGCCATAACACCTGCAAGGGGTTCCTGAGCCTTTAAATGGTCTCTCAGTCTGGTTCAGTAGGAATCACAATCATGGGAAGGACTGCTGACCTGACAGTTGTGCAGAAAACCATCACTGACACCCTCCATAAGGAAGGAAAGCCTCAAAAGGTAATTGCAAAAGAAGTTGGATGTTCCCAAAGTGCTGTATCAAAGCACATTAATAGAAAGATATGTGGAAGGGAAAAGTGTGGAAGAAAAAAGTGCATAAGCAGCAGGGATGACTGCAGCCTGGAGAGGATTGTCAGGAAAAGGCCATTCCAAAGTTTTGGGGACTTTCACAAGGAGTGGACTGAGACTGGAATCAGTGCATCAAGAGCCACCACACACAGACAGATCGTGGACATGGGCTTCAAATGTCATCAGAAGCGTCTTACCTGGGCTAAAGAAAAACAGACCTGGTCTGTTGCTCAGTGGTCCAAAGTCCTCTTTTCTGATGAGAACAACTTTTGCATCTCATTTGGAAACCAAAGACCCAGAGTATGGAGGAAGAATGGAGAGGCACACACTGCAAGATGCTTGAAGTCCAGTGTGAAGTTTCCAGTCTGTGTTGATTTGGGGAGCCATGTCATCTGCTGGTGTTGATCCACTGTGATTCATTAAGTCCAGGGTCAACGCTGCTGTCTACCAGGAGATTTTGGAGCACTTCATGCTTCCTTCCACAGATGAGCTTTATGGGGATGCTGACTTCATTTTCCAGCAGGACTTGGCACCTGTCCACACTGCCAAAAGCACCAAAACCTGGTTCAATGACTATGGGATTACTGTGCTTGATTGGCCAGCAAACTCGCCTGACCTGAACCCCATAGAGAATCTATGGGGCATTGCCAAGAGAAAGATGAGAGACATGAGACCGAACAATGCAGAAGAGCTAAAGGCCACTATTGAAGCTTTCTGGTCTTCCATAACACCTCAGCAGTGCCACAGGTCTGATAGCTTCCATGCCACGCCACATTGAGGCAGTAATTGCTGCAAAAGGGGCCCAAACCAAGTACTAAGTACATATGCATGTTTATACTTCTCAGAGGTCCGATATTGTTCTATGTACAATCCTTGTTTTATTGATTGCATGTCATATTCTTATTTTCTGAGATTGTGGATTTGGGGTTTTCATGAGCTGTAAGCCATAATCATCACAATTATGGCAAATCACGGCTTGAACTATCTTGCTTTGCATGTAATGAGTCTATCTCATATATTAGTTTCACCTTTTAAGTTGCATTACTGAAATAAATGAAGTTTTGCACAATATTCTAATTTTTTGAGTTTCACCTGTAATAGGATCCAAAATTATGGATGAGACCAAGTATGTGTTTCTGCATTATCAGAACAGATTACATATGATGAAGAGATGAAATATAGTGAAGGTCCCATTTTCTCAATGCCTCCAGTTCCAAGATGTACTTTGTTGGTAATTTTCAGAAAACAGGAGTTAAGTTTTGGTTTGAAATAGGATGGCTGCATCGCTGTCTTTTTTCTTCAGAAGTAGGAATGCCTTCTGTAGACTACAGCATTCCAGACGCACAAGCAGACATTAAACTGGGAAATTTGATGATTAGAAAGAAGAGTTTCCTCTTTTATCCAAAACAGAGAAACAATTAGCTTAAAAATCATGAGAAAGCCAACTGAGCTATCCCAAGTGGATTTCCCAGTTTAAATGTTGCTGCCTGGTTTTAGTTCTAAGCCAAATGATGTCAACACTGATGATTCAGGGACCAATTGACTATCTGGGCCCCACAAAAAGTGTATTTAACAAGACAAGTGAGAACTGGTTTGGGAATTGGCAGTACTTTAAAAAAAATGAAGAGAAAAACAATAAGAACACATACACAAAAGAATAAACCAAGATGTTCCTTTACAAAGAAGTCAAAATAGGGGGAAACCTAGCTGGCAATGAGCAGTATCCAGCCTGCTGAACAATGGCAGGTATGGGAGTGGAGAGAGGAGATCCTCTGGCCATACATATGTGGACACATCAACCAATGTAGATCCGATGGAAGTCATTGGCTCCAAATGCAGCATTGCACTTGGGACATTTGCGCTGCCGAGTGTCATAGCGAGTCTTCACACATTCAAAACAGAAGACGTGAAAGCATTTGGTGAGCACAGCATCCTTCTTCCGCATGTTGCAGCAGGGGCAGGTCAGGCGCGCCTTTGGGAAAGATGAGGCAGAGTTTAGGAGCAGGTGTCAACAAACAACTCCTCCCCTTTTAGTCTATGGGGGAGAAAGGTGAGAAGGCTCTTTCTTTCCATAAAAGGAAATTTTAAAAGTTCTGCTTACACAATATATCTCCCAAATAAGCCACCCCTAACTCCGCACTAGTGGCAATTTTTATCTTTCTCCAAACTTACAAAGATATGCACAAACCCACTGAACCCAAGTGTCAATCGACCTCAAATGGTCTACCTTATAGTCTTTTATCTCCTCCATGAGGATCTCATCACAGTTGGGAATCATGTCCGGTTTCTTAGTGGTCTCCAGTTTTCTTCGTAGCCGTGAAATATCCTCCTACAGGAAAAATATTAGTCGGGTAGGCCTGTTATCTTCTTGCCTTTCAGATGGCAAAGAAGAATGTCAGGTTCCCTTTATAATGGAAATAAATCTGGTAAAAGGTTCATAAACACCTACATCTTGGCTTTTACCACCCCACAGAGTTTCACATGAATTACAAAAATTCATGAATCTATGTTAAGCTATTATGAAAATGAGAAAGCTGTAGTTCTTCCTTCCATAGCCTTGTAGAACTCTTTTAGAAGTCAAAAACTGAATTAAAATTGATAGGTGAATTGTAGGAGCTCCAGTTTAGGTGTTCAGTGCCAGCATGGACAACTAACAAATGCAACAGTGGAAACAACTGAAAGTGAGCCATATAACAGTGACCAAGCTATGAAACTAGAGGAGCCAAAATGCTGTCAGAAAACAAGAGGCAGCGATATAATCTGAATCCATGAAACTGGAAATAAAGGCAAATTGTGAGAAGTAGATAGCCAAGCAAAGGCCTACAGGCCGGTTACCTGGGCTCGTTTGAAGTTGAACATGTCTTTTTCCTTTGTTACGCTATTTTCTACAATCTCATCCTGGAAGTCATGCAATTTCTTCTGCGCCAGCTCCAATTGGGACCGAAGGTCATCAGCTAGCTGAGCAGCATCCATAGCCTGATAAACAAAACCGCAACATTTCCCTATTCCACTTATTGAAGTTTACACAAGAGATAGCAGCACTCCACAAGGCAGGGTGGAATGGGATTAAATGGCAATGTTGGCAAGGGAGGGGGGAATTGGGGAGAATGATGGGGAGAAGAATCGGTCCAAAATATATACAAATGCATTCTAAGTCCCATCTCCTTATCCTATACCAAAAGCCAGTCAGGCAATCTTTATGGAAAGCTCTAGCCAAGAAGACAACCTGCCACCTACCTTATTTTCATCTCAGTGCAAATGCCTTTACCCAGTTTTAAAACACTGCACAATGCTTTGTTCCTCCTTTCATTATGATGATCACGTCTGCTTCTTCCTTCTGAAAAATTCTTTTTATACTGTGGTGTTTTATTATTAATTTTTTAAACCCGAAACTGATTTTTAGCTTTTTACAAGCTGCCTTGGCACTCTAATTAAGGAGAGGGGGTAGAGTGAGGAAATAAATTCCCCTGAGATAGCATACAGAAATGAAATCCTGGCAGAGAAAATCCCCCCATCCCCAGTGATCTATAGACCCAACATCATTCCTATCTTCCGATGTTCTCTGCAGGCCTCAGAGATTCCACCCTCCCCTGCTTTTGAAAATTCAATGCTGGAGGATTTAGACTGAAGGCCAGGAGAAAAGAAAATTAAAAGTAATTTAAAAAGGGTTCCTTCTCAAAAAAAAAAAACCCTACACCAATTAAACAGGACTATTCAGCACTTTTGTCTCAGCGACTGCTATTTTTATCAGAAGTGTTAATTGTTGTCCAGAAATGGCCAGAGAGAAAAGATCCATAATTCTTGGGCTAAGGTTCACTTGAATCCTCGACTAATTGCTGATCTGTATATTAGGGCAGCCCTAGATGTCTTGTCAATGGGACCTGCAGTTCATTCTCATCTAAGAATTGAAGACACAGATCTTTGGTTGACACAAAATTATAAGTTGGTGTCATATTATTTTGTGTATTAACAACCAGTGCTAATGCAGTAACCAAAATAGCAAACTCTCAAAACATTGTTTTCAACCTTTCTTCTCATGATATTCAACTCCACCTCAGCTCATTCTGCTTTTCATTTATCCTCACAACCTCTTTTTTTCTGGAAACCTTTAAACCTTCTAATTATTTACATCGGACTCTATTAATTTGTTTTTAAAGTTCAATTTCCCCCCACCCACACTCTTGCTTCTTTTTCTCCATGAAATCACTTTGTAGCATTGCTTTTTCTCCTAATTAAAGAATCATTTGTGACTTCTCAGCATTTCCTTAGGAAGGAAGAGATTTATCTGATCTAGCTAGCCTATCTCTCCCTGTGGAGAGACATATTCCAAAGGATTCAAACAATCAGAATAGCTGTTTTTCATTTCGGAAGCCAACCTAAATCTCTCAGGCTTTCAATAAAAATTTCTTCTGTCTTCTAGGGAACCTATTTGTTTGTAAAATAGAGACGTTTGCAGCTGTTAATCCATTCCACTCACCCTCTTGGTTCATATTTCATAAATAATATATACATATGAAGGATCAATGCTGAATGACCATTCGAAGTTGCAACAGTGCTGAACAAATAATAGTCTTGACCAGCCCTTTAAATTATAGTCATCATAGCGCACACACCCCACCCAGTCACATGATCAACACACTTTTTTTTTAAAAAAAAATTACATTTATATGCCGCCCTTCTCCGAAGACTCAGGGCGGCTTACAATTTTTGGAGCACAATCCAATGCACTCAGCAATAGCCTTCATTCCATTGTATATGCCTGCTTATTACTAAGCAGCATTTTTACAAGGTCAGCTAATTGCCCCCAACAATCTTGGGTCCTCAATTTACCTACCCCGAGAGGATGGAAGGCTGAGTCAACCTTGAGCCTGGTGGGATTCGAGCCTGCACTAATTGCAGGCAGCTGGATCTTAAGAGCAGGCATTTAACAGCCTGAGCCACCAAAGCTCCTCCTTGACTGTCCACCCACATTTACAACCTCAGCATGCACTTTAATTCCCATCGGCATACTTCTTCCATCCCAAGCCAGGTCTGTCCTTTTGCCATCCTGCAACCCACAACTCCTGATGCCACTCCCTCCATGCGCTCCACCAACATCTGCTGGCCCTTTGTTGACACTAGGCACACTTTGACAGCAGCAGGAGCAAGAAGATAACAAGGTTGGCTGGGGTGATCATTTAGATGGCAGCAGCAGAGTACATGGTGGCCAAAATGGCAGAGATTGGCCGGGGGGCGGGGAGGGGGAGGACAGGTGCCAGGTAATTGAAGCACACACGTTGTGATAGGGGAAGCTGAAATGGAGGTGAGTCTGGCAGGGCAGTGGAGCTTTTTCCAAAGGCAACTGGCTGGGCTTAGCTGGAGAAGAGGCAGCAGGATGGAGCTGGCAGTTTGTGCAGGGCAGAAGTGTGAAGTCTTTATCTAACGATGAGGCAGTCTTTGCCTAATGACAAATCAGAACTACTAGAACTGCTGTTGCCAAGTGATCCCGTTATGTGCTGCTTCACCTCTATGCTTAACAACAGAATTCCAATCCCAATTAGGCTTGCTAAGTGAGGACTATCTGATTTGCTTACTATTCACCATCTTAAGAGCCTTCAGATTGAATATATGAGAATCCAAGTTCGAGGTTTATAGCTGTGAAGAACGGATTTTTCCAGTTTCCATTGCCCTGGAATTGCAGGGTCTTTATCTTACACCAATCTCTTAAGGCCAAAGCACCCTTCACTCAACTGAAGGGTTTCTAAGGGGATAGGGGCAATTTCTAGGTGGAAAATTCAAAGTGACTGCTCATTTCTATAGATGACCAGATTAACTATCTTCCAGGTGATTCTTATTTAGCATAAGGCTGTTTGACGGAAACCAGTTCAGGATGGAGTTCCATCTAGATTTTGGTCAGGTTACACCTAGGAATATCCTTTCCTTGGAGAACTGATTGAGCACAAGGAAGAGGAAGCCTGGATAGTATTTATCATGGTGCCACTGCTCTTAACACATATTATTTGTGGATCTATTCCTCTTTTTATTATACATAAAAATGCATAATAGGTATAAATGTATACCTATTATGCATTTATCATACATATCTACATTTGTGGATCTATTCCTGCTTTTATTATACAAGTTAGTCTGACTCTCATTACTTTTATTTTTTTAAGTCTCCTTTCACAAATATAAAGACAAGAAACCTTTCCCATGGAAAGGTCTGCTTTTTCTTCAAGTGAGTCTTCTTCCCCTAGCTCTCATTTTATATTCTGTCAAACAACAACCCTGCGGTGTAAGTTAAACCCGAAAGCTACATGAGTTTATATGTATGTATGTATGTATGTATGTATGTATTGTATGTCTGTCTGTCTGTCTGTCTTGGTGTATTCCGGTCTTGTCCCGTGTAAGATTGAGAATACCTTGGCGACGTTAAACGTCGCCAAGGTATTCTCAATCTTACACGGGACAAGACCCGAATATACCAAGACCTACATACCTTTACCCATGAAAATCTACGAAAACATATATATATGTGTTGTGGCCCCGCCTCGTGAGCCAGTGCTGACAGAGGAAGAGGACCTGGATGATGAAGAAGAGGAGGAGGAACGGGCAATGCCTTCCTCACCAGGGCCTTCCTCCCCAGGACCTTCCTCCCTGGCAATGTCTCAGGTTTCCTCGGAAAGCCAAGAGGAACAGCCTGAGAGACGTGTATCAGTACGGCCACGGTGAGAGAGGGAGGAGGAGGGTTCCTGGCTTCATCCCAGGCAACGTCGGAGGGAGAAACGTCAGCAGCAACGTAGGGGCGTGGGAGGGCCAGAGATTGAGCTGGACCACACTCCACCAGGTATAAAGGTGGGTGTGCCTACGTTGCAAACTCTGTGCGTGACAAAGTGTGAAATGAAGCCGAGGATTCCGTCTGTGTGCCTGATTTAGTTTTTGGACTTTGAGAATAAATCAGTCTTCTGTGAGTACTTCATTCCTTGTTAGCTTTGAATTTGGCAGTGAGAGCCTGGGTGACTGCCAACACTCTTATCGGGAGAGATAACTGGGATTTTGGAGACAGGCCAGCATGACTCTCTGTGCTAGCGTTGCTACCAAGTTCCTTACCTTCTGGGGAAGGGAAGGTGAGTCAGAACATATATGTATGTATGTATGTATGTATATACATATGTAAGTTGAGCACTAACTGCATATGTGTGTGTGTGTGTGTGTGTGTGTGTGTGTGTGTGTATGTATGTATGTATGTATATATAGGTCTTGGTGTATTCGGGTCTTATCTGGTGTAAGATTGAGAGTATCTTGGCGACGTTTCAACGAGGTCCCACTCGCTTTGCTGGCACAAGCACAAAGCCGAAGACACCAGCCTGAAGATGGCGAGTGGGATCTCGTCAAAACGTTGCCAAGATACTCTCAATCTTACACGGGATAAGACCCGAATACACCAAGACCTACATACCTTTACCCGTGAAAATCTATGAAAACAAATAAATAAATACATATATACATACATACATACATACATACATATATATATATGCAGCTAGTGCTCAACTTACGACCACAATTGAGCCCAAAATTTATGTTGCTCAGTGAGAAATTTATTAAGTGAGTTTTGCCCCATTTTATGACTTCTCTTGCCCCATTTATTAAATGAATCACTGCAGTTATTAAATTAGTAACACTGTTGTTAAATGAACCTGGTTTCCCCATTGACTTTGCTTGTCAGGAGGTTGCAACTGGTGATTACATGCAACCATCATAAATGTGAGTCAGTTGTCAAACATCTGAATGTAAATTAAATGACCATGGGGATGCTGCAGCAGTCATAAGTGTGAAAAATGGTCATAAGTCCCTTTTTCAGTGCCATTGTAATTTTGAACGGTCACTAAGTGAACTGTTGTAAATTGAGGATCTACCTGTATATATCTACTTACTTTCCGCTTGTTCATCTCCAGGGCCTGGGTTCGCAGGCCCAGCTCCTTTTCTCCAGTGCCAATGTTGCTTTGTAGCAGATGCTCTTTCTCCTCCAGCTTCCGCACAACTTGCAGCTGGGCATCCACCTTCAAGAGGCAAACACAAGGAAGAGGAAAGCTTATCCATTTAGGATTTTTCATTTGCTCAACTTATTTACGGTTCTGTCTCTTAGGACTGGAATGTTTAAGTATTGAGGATCAACCTGTATATATCTACTTACTTTCCGCTTGGTGGCTCAGGCTGTTAAATGCCTGCATTTAAGTTCCAGCTGCCTGCAATTACTGCAGGCTCGAATCCCACCAGGCTCAAGGTTGACTCAGCCTTCCATCCTCTCAGGGTAGGTAAATTGAGGACCCAAGATTGTTGGGGGCAATAAGCTGACCTTGTAAAAATGCCGCTTAGTAATAAGCAGGCATATACAATGGAATGAAGGCTATTGCTGAGCACACTGGGTTGTATCCCAAAAATTGTAAGCCACCCTGAGTCTTTGGAGAAGGGCGGCATATAAATGTAATTAAATAAAAAAAAAAAAAAGTAAACTGAAGAGTTCTGCTTGTTTTATAATGGGAATTGTGGGGTTTTTTTGCCCATTTATGGAACGAGAAACTAAGAACAGCCAATGGAAATCTTCCCTTTAATGGATCCTGAAATGTCAAGCAGTCATATAGCTCGCCCACTTCTAAGCAGGGCTACAAATTAAAAGATGCTGAGCCATGGTGGCACAGTGGATAGAATGCAGTACTGCAGGCTACTTCTGCTGACTGCCGGCTGCCAGCAATTTGGCAGTTTGAGTCTCACCGGCTCAAGGTTGACTCAGCCTTCCATCCTTCTGAGGTGGGTAAAATGAGGACCCAGGTAATTGGGGGCAATATGCTGACTCTGTAAAAGCACTTAGAGAGGGCTGTAAAGCACTGTGAAGATGCATATAAATCTAAGTATTATTGCTATTGCTATTACTATTTCTCCAGGAATCATGTTCTACCTTCCATATGCTTAAAAAATGTATTTCAGATTTTAGTCTACCAAATACATTACAACAAAACGAAAAGGCAACTATGGAAATTATGTCTCCAAAACACAAGAACGTTTTTCAAATGGCTAATTTAGACTTTCATGCCTATGGCCCAGATCATATAATTTAATATTCTTTATGGTATTAAGGAAGCATTACCCCCAAATTCCCCTGATATAACTTGCATGTTTGCACTTATCAAATTGTTGCCCCCAAATCCACCTAATATCCTGCTTTCCTGTAAATAGTAAAGTTTCTTTCTTCATCTTCCTAGCATTCCTCTGCAAAGACCACGCCTGGATCCAAAATCTATTATTGCTTCAGAATAGCAACGGGTCATTTTCTTATGAATTGAAACCCCCTCCCCTTTAAAAAAAATGGCTTCTGAGGCATATAAGGGGCAAGTCTCACCTGAATGAGTAGGGTTGAAACCTGTGGCCCTTTTCTGAGTGACTACTCAGAATAGTTGCATGAAGGTTATTGGAGGCTTAATGCTTTGGGGAGCTGTTTTGCTTTGCGTAAAGCAAAAAAAAAACCATGCCACTAAAAATAGAACGTTTGCCACAAAATCTTGGCAGCTTAACATGGGGGTGGGGGTGGTCTCAAAGTGGGGCTGAAGTCACTTGTAGTTATAGGTGGTCCACCCCTATGTAAAAAGATGCCAGATTACCACCAAACTGCTCAAAAAGAAAACTGTGGTTAAAGATGTACACACAACTCAGTGTTAAGATGCAGTCTCTCACTGACAACAACTCCACTTTCACCTTATGTCTTGCTCAAAGAATTTATGACTTCTGGGTACCTATTTTGCTCCTCTTCTCATTTTCACCACTTGCCTGTGTCTTCAGGGTAAGGACCTGGTCTGCCAGCTCCTCCTTTTCCTCTTTTAATAGCTTATGGATCTGGTTGGATTTGATGCGTTCCGACATGAGCTTGAAGTTGGCGTCATCTTTTTCCCTCAGCTGCTGCATCAGGCGGATGTTTTGCTCCTGCATGTCTTCAAAGGCCTGGCCTGTCACATCCATTTCGGATAGCAGGGCTTCTTCCTCCTGCAATTGAGAGGGAGATGGTTTCCACCTTTCCTAGACACTATGATACAAGTAGATAAATGTGACGGCGCTTGACAGGACGGGATATAAACGATGACTTTTGAGTGATGTCATCATGCAAGCAAATACAGGGAGTGTGTCCTTTAATAACTGCAATTGGTACTGGCAACTCGCTCACCAAGCAAAGTGGTCACTAAGTGAAACCGCAACCGTGCTTAAAATCGCACTTCAGCTTTCCTTTGCTTTACAGACCCACGAAGGTTATAAACGTAAGGGCTGGCTGCATAGTTACTTTTTCATCACCTTCTTAAGCAGAAAGGGCTGCTGTATGAGGCGGTCAGTAAAAGAGGAGTATTTTTATATTGCAATCTATGTATTTACTTGGGACATCAGGACTCAAATATTTAATAGTGGCATCAAATATGTAACCATGGCATCATCATAAGCATATCATCATTATGGCCTCATCAGTTTGTGATTGTTTGTGACGAAAAAATAACTATCGGGAGCGCCTAGATTTTTTTTTTGTTAGTTATTGGCATATAATTTAAACCAATTTATTAATTAACAAATTATCTAATGTAGTATATCCTGGATTCTACCGTGTTTCCCCGAAAATAAGACACTGTCTTATATTTTTTTGGCTCCCAAAAACACACTAGGTCTTATTTTCGGGGTAGGTCTTATATATTTATGGTGCCAAATAGTGGGTGTGAGTGTGTAGGGGGGGTGTTTCGCAGGTGCACGGTTGCTCCCTGAAAAGTCTTCCTGGAACTGGAGATTTACACGAGGTCTTATTTTCGGGGTAGGTCTTATATTAGGGCAGGTTTAGAAAATAGTGCTAGGTCTTACTTTCGGGGTAGGTCTTATTTTCGGGGAAACACGGTACCTTTCTGATACATATAATTTACCACAAATATGCATTTTCCTAGCGAAGTAGATGACTCCACTTGGACGTGGATATCTGGTGGGGGAGTAGTAAAAAGACAGAAAAATATCAACGTTCTAAACTCCAATCTCACCTCTTATCTAGTCATTAAGAGTAAATCAGAGATTTAGCATCCTTGAAGAATAAGACAATCTGCTTGCCTCTCAACTATCTCATTACTATTTCTTACCTGTTTTGCCATGGCTAGTTTCTTCTGCAAGTATTCTATCTGTTCTTCCACAGCCCGGATTTTTCGGAGAGCGTCCTCGTCAGCCATCTTTTTGCTCTCTTTCTTCTCCTTATCCTCCAATTCCTTCAGTCTTTGTCTGAGCTCTTCCAACTGTACAAGCAGAATTGTCCAGGAGAAAAAAATGTTTTTGTTTTTTAAAGGAATAGAAAATGAATATGCAAGCAGTAAAGGAGGAGGATAGCTCAAAGGATCCTAAAGTTTGTTCATAATTACTTGGAGGAAGTAAGAAAGGTTTGATATATTTGCTAATTAGCACTAGGCAGAATGCCATCTTACAAAATTTAACAAAAAAAGAGGAGTCTGCACCAACCCATTGAACTGTACTGTAGCAGCTGGAGAGAAAGGAAGAGGAATCACATCACTGGTTTAAATGAAAAAAACAAAACAAAACAACTGATTCCACTCCAGTTTATGACACAAAAAGATAATGACTTGTGTCGTGTTCTTTTATATTCATTATAAGATCAGTATCTTACTAGAATCCAATACCCCAAAATTCTTGTTTTCCTGTTCTCTTTGTTTGGTTCCTGTTCTTTGTTTGTTCTATGTCTTTTTTAGACTGCAAGTAAAAGGCAAGGTTTCTTTTTTATGGACTTGTAAGCCAAACTCCTTTTTAAAGCATCATAAAGAAATATGGAAACCTGGAGTCAAATTAGAAGTGATCTCTATTGAATATTTAAAGTCAATCCCTTTATATTCTGCATTTCAAGCATTCAGATTCTGCTTGTCAGTTGGTACATTTCCAACTGACAAGCAGAAGCTGAATGCGTGATAGGCTTTAAATATTCAATGGAGAACACTTCTAATTCGACTCCAAGTTTCCATATTGCTTTATGAGCTTTAAAAATCAGAGTCCATTATATTATGGGAGAGATTAGAATATACTTTGGAGTTGGACCACATCAAATATGATTACCTCAGCTTTAGACTTCTTTTCAGCAGCCATCAGTTGAACTTTGTCTCGCTGCTCTTTGGGAGCAGAGCGGTACATATCTAACAACAACTTCATTTCTTTCTGGCTCTCTTGTGCCTTCCTGAGTAGATTGGAAAATAAAACAAGAATTTGTAAGGGTAAAACGGTATAGCACTGTCTAGTTGCAAACAATTCAGCTCACTCTTCCCTCTAAGTTAGGGCTTATTGTCCCCAGGAGTGATGTTGGGGACAAAACAGAAAAAAAGGGCTATTCATTTTGTTCTATAACTGTGATGGAACAAATCAATAAATGATCTCGACCCTAGACAGTGTCACAATTGGAGGCAGCAAGATCACTTCTTGCTAAGTGAAAGTACCAAGAAGGTGAGTGTCTCATAGGAGAAAACCTGAAAAAATGCTGGCTGTGGAATGTGATGGTATTGCTTATCATCAGCCCTTTGCAAATGGCCTAGAAATTGCAACTTATATAGCTGAAAGGCTATTAATTGGTACTGAATGCTGCAAACATCTCGCACAGATGCTTCATCACTTCATTGGGGCAGGCAGCCTAGAAGCAATCCCAGGTGACTTCCACAAATCCTGGGATCCCCTTTGTAAATTGACAATATCTGCAGTTTAACCCACTGTTTAAAAATTGAAATACTTTTCAAGATCTAGGACCCAACTTGAATCCCTCTGTTTTTCTTTTCTTTTCTTTTGACGCAGTAATGTCACACAGGAACCCCAAAATAAAAATCATCTTCAGCTATCACAGTACCACTCCCCAAGGAAAAAAAAATATGTAGATCAACTTACTTAAGATCTGCTTTCAATTGCTTTACCAACTCAGCTTCTCTCTTCCTTCCATCATCATGTTTCCCTTTATCTTTCTCTTTGGTAGATTCTCTCTCCTTCTCAGATTCCTTTTGCTTCTGCTTTTCCCTTTCCCTTTCTTTCTCCTTTTCCCTTTCCCTTTCTTTTTCCTTTTCCTTTTCTTTCTCCCGTTCCCGCTCTTTTTCTCGTCTCTCCCTCTCCCGTTCTTCTTCATCTCGTTTTGCTTTAGTTTCCAAGGTATCCTCTGAGGGTCCCTTGGAGGTTGCAGCATGAGAAGGATCCTCAGCTTCCTGTTTGATCTCTGGTGGTTCCTCCTTGGCGTCTTCAGTACTGGATTGGGAGTGCAGGACACCACTGCCACTGCGAGAACGAGTCTGGAGTAGAAGAACAATTTTATTACGGATACTTTCGATAGGGGTTTTCAAAAAATATATATATATACACCTCTTCTTCTCTACCTTCATTTTACAGCCAAAAGATACCAAAGCACTTTCAAAAATGGGGTAGGGTGGGGTACTTTTTTGTTCATCCAAATGTGAAAATGCAAAGATCATTATATATTATCTTTCACACCTTGTGCAGTTGATACATGCAAATGTTCTATTCTGAAGATTATTCATAGCAACGAGAATGCTTTGTGCATAAAAATGGAAAGATACTTTTAATTCCCACAGTAGATGGCTGGCTGGAAAAAAAAAACTGATGGGATTAGCAGAGGTGGCTAAATTGACTGACCTAATCAAAGAATACAGCTAACTTTGTTTCCAGTTGGAAACTGCTTCTCGACTTTGTGCCTGAGATGGAAAAAAGTGAAATTTTGATCTTGGGTTTTGCTGATTAGAAAGGTTTGTTGTTATAGAAATAGCCGGCATATATTATTATGTAAAAGTAAAAAGTTGAGGCTGTATATTATTATTTTATTTTACTGTGCTTAAAAGAGTAGGAAGACAATGCCTCTTTAATCCTGCATTTGTCTTCTCTTCTTCCTCCCTCGCTTTCCCACTATTTTCATTTTTCTTTGTAGTTTATATTTTGATAAAACTAATTAAAAATTTGGAACTTCAGGATGGAATATTATGGGAAATTCTGAGATACTATAATGCCTTCTGGGGGTGGGCCAGCAATCTTTATAAATACAATTTTCTGAAACAGGCCATGTTTTGTGGTGTTCTAGACGTGATCTGGAACAGTAAGAGAACCTCCCAAATAAATGATCTATCTCCAGATTGCAGTGTTTTCTGCACACAACTTGCTTTTCTTCCACATTTCATTTACTGTGCTTTTCCGCAAAAATAGCCAGAATGGATCAATTGAAGCTACTAATTTCAAGCAATTAAAACTATTGGATAGTAGTTTAAGAAACATTTCTAATAGGAGTACTTATAAAATGATAAATATCAAGAGCTATCTTTAAAAAAAAGCACAGCAAATCATGCAAAGACTCTCCCACATGTTCTTCATACCTGAACTAATGCACACACCTTTTTGCTTCCAGTTTTTTGAGACAATCTTAATTTTTCCATTTCCCTTACCTTGCTCAAATCAGACTGAGCCTCCCTCAACTTCCTCTTATATCTCAACACCTCCCCTTTTAGCTGGTGATTATGATTTTGGAGACTGCTGATGAGGTGGCGCATCTCTCGGTTGATGGGGCCTACAACACACACACATAACAGATGTATTATATCAACTTCTCAATTTTGCCATAAATAACCCTTCCTCAAATAGACTAATTCCTAGACTAATTGTAACCAATGAAGATTTATATTAGGGATGACTAATACAAAACAAATGAAATGTCACTTCTCAACGATCTCTGGTCATTTCCAGTTATTGAAATGCTGCGCAAAAAGACAGTGCATATTGATCACAAGAATTCTGCAGATGATCCAATAGGAGCCATCCTTCAAAATGGTGCTGATAAAGGGCTTTAGCTCCTGTGATTCTAGCAATACAATTATAAAAGGACCTATAGTGGAATAAAAAAAATATTGCGAGAACACACAGAAAGTGCCCTTTAAAACTCCCACGCTAATGGATCAAAAATACTGTACTACAGAAGTGGAATCCTCATGACTCACATCCACCCACCCATCCATTAGATTTGTGTGCCATTATGCTTCAGGCTTACTTAAAAGTTCATATACATCTTAAAATAAATGGTCCTTTAATGTTCAGTCAAGAAGAGCTATGTCACTGGTGATGTTATGCAGGGTTAAAAAGATTATTTGTGCAGGTGGTTTTGCGAAAGCAACGAAGCAGGATCACTATGAAAGACCCAATGTGAAGTACCTGCTTGTTCATTAGCTGCAAGAGTCTGTTCAAATTCAATCCGCAACATCTCATATTCCTTGCGAACCTGGGCGAGAGTGTCTTCCAGCTGAATAACCTCTGTTCGTAATTTTTTATGTAAACTGACTTCATCCCGCTGGCAAGGCAAAACAATGGTTACTGCGTTAATTCTGCCATGATGAAGAAAGGCTGTAGATACACTTTCCAGAATCATAACGGGTATTTCCGTAACAGAAGTTACGCAGTTTACTTGAAACACAAAATGTGATGACATCTATTTCTATCTGCACTTTTTTTTTATTCTAAGTAAGTCAAACAGTGTCGGCTGGCGGTCCCTAGGGGTAGGGCCTTCTCTGTGGGTGCGCCCACATTATGGAACCAGCTTCCACTGGAGCTCCGTTTGGCCCCCGGCCTCCATTCCTTCCACCGCGGCCTGAAGACTTGGTTATTTGAACAAGCTGGCCTGGACTAGGGGGTGGGGTTGGGTTAGTTTTAAATGCTTGTCTTGGTTTTAGATAATTATTTGGTCATTGGTTTAATAATTTTTTAACTTTTTATATTTGTTATTGTGTGTTTTTATGATGTAAGCCGCCCTGAGTCCCTCGGGAGATAGGGCGGCATGTAAGACCAAATAATAAATAAATAATAAATGAATAAATAGTTACTTGCTATTTACCTACAAATGGCTTACGTCTTTACAACCTCCGCCTGATTATCCTGATGTTGATACACAGGCTTTAAAGATGGTATTGCAAAAACATTTTCACCCTGAAATGTTCCAAACTAGCAAGAACCATCTATCACGTAGCTGGGACTAGCAGGAGTTACAATGTCCAAAGCATTTGGAATGAGCAGCAAAAGATATAATACTCACTTTCTTATATTTTCAGGACAAAGTAAGAGACACAAAGGGAGAAAGCCATTACCTCAATCAGTTCCACCTGGCGCTGGTGAGTACTTCGGGTACCATGTAGCAGAGTGCGGGCTTCATCCAGCTGTGATTTTAACTGGAGGCTCTCATTATACAATACAGAGAACTGGGATTGCATGCAACGGTATTCTGGAGTTTCCTTCACTACCTCTTCCACTGCCCGCCTTAGATCCACCTGGTTGGGTCCACGAAAGAGAAGTGGTTGATATAAATATATATACTTCATAGAAATAAAGGCAATAAAATGCAATCAAAAATACACAAGGAAAGCAACTGTTCCAAATCTGAAAGTTAGGTTCAGGTATTACCCTTTCATTCATAACAACAAAGACAATCCTTGGAACCAAATTCTTTCCAAGATGGTTAATAAAATAAAATTGCTGTCAAGCTTTTACATAAATCCCAAATGGCCATTAAAAAAGAGAACAACAATAAATCATGAACTCTGGTAATATAATCTGAAGCTACTCGTAATTCTTAAATTAAAGCACATACATGGAGGAAACATTTATGTATTGCTCTGATGAAATATAATCAACACCCTGCATATTTTGTAGCAAACTTTATATATAGCATAATAAAGTAAGAGGATGCAACATGATTTCCAAACAAGCTTTATTAGAGTATCTTGAAGGCAAAATAAAGAGAGAAGCTAAAACAACCGCAAGACAACTTCTTGAATTGAAGTTATCCCATCAGAGACTTGTATTCAATTCATACCTTGAGTTATATCACTGGGTATTTAGATGCATGTATTAAAACTAGAAGTTCAGGGCACAATCATTTTTTTTTAGTCTGGAGAAAGTTATTTATATTATTAATCAATTTTACATCTATACCATGGAAAATCCCAGGAAACAAAGTAAGCCTTTGCAAGGAATTTATAACCTTGGTTCATATTACTGTCTATATCACTGTTTCTCAGTCTTGGCAATTTGAAAATGTGTAGACTCAAACTCTCAGAATTCTCCAGCTAGCATGTTGGCTGGAAAAATCTTTAATTTGAAGTTCAAATTTCTTCAACTTGTCAGGCTGAGGAACACTGGTCAATACGAAGAAGGCCAACTTTAGTTTCCTTTCTTCAACTGATCATTGCCTACAAACAAAGTATGCTGGAACCCAGTTATTTATCAGTTTGATGGCCTTACTGAAACCATGACACCTCAAAGACATACCAATGTACTTTCCCCAAGAGCAACAAGTTTTCAACATTGCCATTTCCCCACCTGCAATATTGCTCTGAATGTTTGATTTTTACAGAGACCTGACTTTATTTTATACGATATTAGTGATGTCAACTATTAAATGTTGCAATTATAATATTGAAACAAGGCTAAAGTTTCAAGAAGTTTTCAACTGATCAACTGGATAATCAATGATATTCCAACTGTATATTCCTTGCAATAAAATATGTATCACAACATGTCCCTAATTTCAAGAGACATGAGTTCTCTAAGGCAATGGAATGATCTTAATATCTTGTTTGTGTTTTTGTTTCCCCAAGTAAAATCAAAACACACAACATATCTAGGATATCATACATACAACTTTGCTCATGTATATTTTGGGCATTATGTAAAAAAACTATGCAGATTGACACTATGAGAAGATGGACAATTCAACAGCAATCTAATTAAAGTTAAACAAATCTGGGGGGTTTCAGAGACTAGATGGAAGAGTGCTTCAAACCTTAACTATCTGGCTTTCAACTGTATGAGGAAAATATATATTAAATAATGTATGTAATAATCTTGTTTCTATTTTGGAAGCAGGAATCTGTTTCTATTTTGGAATAAATATCAGAGTAATATTTAAGATAATAAAACAAAGTATGTTGCTAATATCTCCAGTTTGTCCAGAGGAGGGCAGCATTGCATCAGACAAATCTGCTTCCTAAGTACTGGTGTACCAGTTACAATGAAGCTAATGTATTAAAATCAACACAACATATAGAGAATGTGGAGTTATACATCTTGCAATACTTTTTTAAAAGAGAAAACAGAAAGTAATGATGAATTAAGACAATAAATCAAAGCAGTTTATATCTGCTGAATTCCACCCATACTATAGATCTGGAGAGGTTACAATTTATATTAATTTGAAGGGTTAATAATATCAGGTTTGGTATGTGGAGGGCTGTTCTCCAGAAAAGAAGTTCAGGACTTCTAAGAGATTAAATGGATGCCTTAACCATCTGTTAGACTTAAGACTTTACAAAACTTACCAAAGCTTCCTAAAATGTTTTAAAAGGACCAATAAATTCTTAGATATGAGAAGGTTTCAGGCATCACAAAAGTGATGCCAGTAGGCTGCAATTCATATGGATGCAAGTGTTGCATCTCTGGCCTACATTTAGGGCATGCTCATTTTGACAAATAGCGAGCTCCAGGCTAGGTAGGAAATGGCTTGTTTTATTCAGACCTTGGGCTTTTGTAGTAAACTAAGAAGTTAATCATCCTGATCCTTTTGATACACTTGGAACAATTCATTATTCACACTCTTCCTCTTGAGATCTGGCAGGCCCCTACCCTTTTAACTTTCCAGAAAGCACTTAAGAACTTATTTTTCCCCAAAGTATTGTTATGGATTGCATTGAGGAAGTTTGGTTGCAAATCGGGTTTTTCTATTCTTGGTTTTATTGTTTTCTATTTTATTGCTTATATTCCTGGCTTGGGAGCCACCCAGAAGTTGGTTTTAAGATGGGTAGCTATACAAATGTCATTAATAAATACACAAATTCATTACACAAATGCAATGATCTATCCTTTATGGGAGCTGCTATTGTTAGAAAGGGCTACTTTTGGCTCCAAGAGATATTCCCATGGGCCAAAGCCTCTTCTTAGAAAGAGAGCTGTTTGAGTTCCTGGATTGGTTCCTGTCTCACTCACATATCCAGACTGACTCTATACTCTGATGAATAAGCAGCAGACTGTAAAGTTTGGGGTTAGGACACTGACTAAAACCAATGGTCTTCGTGACTTAAACTTCTGATAGTGCCCTCCAAGTACTGCAGGGATTTCATCTCTGCATACAATCCTTCATCCATTCACAAGACCCACCTGGGAAAACTGCTCCATTCAATAACACAAAGACAGGAACCACTGCTGATTCTGACTCTTGGATGGACTCCAAAATTAAAGCCTTGCAGATGTGAGAATGAGCTACACTTTCAAATTTAACGCAGTTTCCAGACTTTTGGGAAACACATGTCCCATTCATACCTTTAGCTTGTCGTTCTGAGTTGTCACCTCCTCAAGATCCTGACGCAATTTTTCTAGTTCACTCAAACGGTTTTGGGCAAGTTCCTTGTTTTCCTCAAGTTCTGCATTCATCTCCTCAAACTGCAAAATGGAAGAACACCAGGATGACAAATGTGTAACATCCTTTGCTTTGTGCTCTCACACTCTGATCCCCCCACTACCTCTGTTTTTTATAACCTGCTGCTGAACTTTTAAAAGTTACCTTTCGAGAGTTGATTGTGATTGTACCTCCATAGAGACTGCTACCTGCTCCATATACCTTGTATCCTTTTGAGTTTACCTGCAAGGTTTACAATAAAAAACATATTTATCTCTTTTGAAACATTTTACAGCTGTTATTACTAGGGCACTGTTCACAAAGCTGCAAATTGTGCAAAATAAAAACTTATTCAATTGGAGTTAAGGACTGATCCTCACTGCCATCATTAAATAGAAAATGATAGTCTCCCCAGCTTTTTTGAAAATGTAGTTTTAAGATTTCCTTCTGCATATATAAAGGTTAAAAAGCTTTTTGGTTATTTCTCTGTATGTGCCCTTTAACTTTTGGAATGAAATTATCAATAGCAATAATTTGTGCCCCTCATGGAGATGCATATAGATAATGCAAAAAAAATGGATTAGAGAAATATTTAGCCATGGTTTATGAAGAAAAAAACACTGAATTAAAGACTTTATTCTGACTCAAAACAATTTCAAGTGAGGTGTAAAAAGCAAGCCAAATTCCAAATTTTATTTTATTCAATTTTATTTTACTTTATTTATTAATACATTGCTTTTAGTATAGCATATTTATTATAATAATATAATTTTATTTCTTTCAGGGCAGGAAGCTATTTAAAACATTACCACAAGCTATTGTAAACCTTTTTATAACAAGTGAGCAGCCCTTGAAAGCTGTCCAGTTTCCACTGCCTTTCAAGAACAATTTTCCAAGAGGAAATTCAAAGTAGAAAGCTTTTTTTTCTGAAAGGCAGTATATTAACATTTTTATATTTTACTTCCTCTAATTTCATCCATTTAGTTTCCAGTTCTCATTTTTTAAAAAAACTGCCTTACTTTACAATCACTGTGCAACTTCAGAAACCGTCACTGAAATGCAAAATGCCGAAGTAGGAAAGAAAGTCCAAGTTGAGGACCACATTTTCATATTAATCGAGAAATATATGTTCCTGTTTTTCAATCTAGGACTACTACTTACTCTTTCTAGAACATCTGCCAGGTGCCTGTTCAACCGCTGTTCTCGTTTGCGGATTTTATCCGTATCCCATTGCAAATCTTCAATTGTAGTTTCTAGCACAGATACACGAGACTCTGCTGTCTCTACTTTCCCTTGTAATTTGGAAAACTGAGGCAAAGAAATTAGAGGGGATGGAAGTTAAATGAGATTCCTGGGTTTATTCTCAAGAGCAACTACTCAGATTTGACATTCTGCGTGTTACACAGACATCTTAAATTTTACTTATACCTTCACCAAGGATGCCACTGCCACATGCTTGCAAACGAAGGAATTTTCAGGGGCTACTAATGAAACTTCCCTCTTTGCTCCTCCCTTCCACTGCACCCACAGCCTATCCCATTCAGGATGTCACTGCAAATTCCACAACCTATGCATTATATGCATCCTACAAATGACTTGTTTCTGGCCACAGTGTTGATCCACAACTCTAAAAGCACCTTCACAACATGAGAATCATTTCAGTTTTAAAACGCCAGTTACAGAATACTTTTTTCTGAAGTAAATGTTCATGCTGACTAATAATTGTGGGATTGTCCTCATACAACAGGAGAACAATGAATTCACTTGCAGGCAGGAAAACGGAGAAGGCAAGTTTTTCATTTATTTATTCCCTGTTTAAGAAATGTATGTCACGCTTCTCCCCTACAAAAGAAGGCATTGCTTTGACAGACTTACAATTTTTAAACTGAACATTGAAAAATATTTGAAACGCATTTATAGCTGAAAGCAAGACACAAAGGGAAAACTGAAAGTAAGTTACCTAACTTAATTGTTAGTGAGTAGGACTAACAGTATCAGAATAAAATATTCATTAAAAGTGAGAAATGCTGGTTCCAAGAATCAACATCTTGAACATCATTGAGAAACAAAGAAGCTGCTAGTGCAGTCACAGAGAACAAATGACAGTGAACGCAACACTCTGCAGAGAGCAATATGGCATTTTGACCTTACTTTCAATTCTAAATACTCCAGAATATCCAGAAGCTTCCCCTATGGTCCATGCTGCAATATTTAAGACAAGAAGTGAAGGTGGCCAGCATCTCTTTTTCTTAACCAGAGTAGCTATAGTCTCTGCCCTCCAAGAACAATGCAAGGTACAGAACTACCTAAGGCTGTGATCTTTTAGAGAGAATGCAACTCTAACCCCAATTTATTGCACCTCAGTCCAAAACTAGCTTGATGGTTAATTCACCTCCATATATTACAGGTAGTCCTTGAGTTACAACCATAATGGAGCCCAAAATTTATGTAGCTAAGTGAAACATCTGACAAGTGAGTTTGTCCCATTTTACAACTTTGCTTGCCACAGTTGTTAAGTGAATCATTGCATCTGTTAAGTTAGTAACACGGTTGTTTAGTGAATCTGGATTGCGTTACTTGTCCGAAGGTCGCAAAAGGTAATCACATGACCCTGGGACTCTGCAACCATCATAAACTACTTGCCAAGCATTGAATTTTGATCAGGATGGGGATGCTGCAATGGTCATAAGTGTGAAAAAAGGTCATAAGACATTTTTTCAATGCAGTTGTAACTTTGAACGGTCCCTAAATAAACTATTTTAAGACAAGGACTACCTGTAGTGCATTCATATTCTAAACCATTTAGGACCCATGATTTTCAACAAAGTCTACAGCAACCATTGGGGAGCAATATGTGTGAAGCCTTACTACCTGAATAGCTGAGTTTGTCAACTATCTGAGAATAAGTTGAAGACATTAAGTGCCAACGAGGATGCTGAAACTATAACTTGATAGAGATGAGAAGCCATAATCTTATGGCTCACACTCCTAGCAGAAAAATTATGAGAAAATTGATGCTGTTGTCTCAATAATATCTGAATAAACAGAATGTCTGAGTGCAGCCATCAGCACTCACTTCTAGTAACTCAATCAATATATAAGAAGCAGTGTTTATTTAACTTGGTGTATTGGTGAATTCTAAAGTCTCAGAGTTTTACAATAAAAATAAATTTAAAATCAACCACAAATATTTTATTTGCACTTCTCATGGTAGCTAATGAATGAGAAAAGACCAGTTGCACCCATAGGATTCGTAACAATGAACTGCACTCAGTGTTGTTTCAGCTTTACTCATGGTGTGATACACATAAATGTATACTATTCACCTAATAACTGGCTGGCACTATGAAAGCTCTGCTTCCTGTTTTCTTCTTCACAATCTGCTTTTAGCTTCCACAGCTTCTAGTTTCCCCCTTCATTGAACATCACCAACCTATTCTTCTCCTACAGCCCTCAAATTTTGCACTGTGCCAACACAAATAATTTATATGTAAGATTCAGCAGCTTCTTAATTAACGTCCTTCTCCTTTATGTCTTTTCCTCTGCCCCACAAAATCAGGTCACAATTTTCCTGTCCCCATCACTTTTGCTACATGGCTTCATAGAACCTTTCCTTGTACCTCTTGAGACATAGAGCGATGTTTCTCCTGAAGCAAATCAGCCAATTCCTGCAGCCTTCTGTTCTCATTTGCTAGATAGGAATTCAGCTCTTGAACAGCCTCTTCCATTAGGGATACATCTGAAGATGAGGGAAAAAATGAACATTATCATAGTGAAGCTATCAGGCCTCTAAATATTTTCTTTAAAAAATAGAAATAAACAAGACACAATAATGATTACATTTTTCATAGGCACCCAATTATTTTTATTTTTTAAAGAAAGTTTCTAGCCTTACAGATTTTAAGAACAGACTTCAGAATAATGGGAACAATTCTAAATAATCTTGAATAATTTTAGAGTATTGTTTCAAAAAACAGGATAACTAATAAAATATTTGCACTCTTCATAGTTTTTATTGTTAAACTTTGAAAATAATTTCAACAATAAAATTTGGAAATAATTGTCCTAATGAAGGACATTCATTAGACCTAATGAAGCAATGTAAGGTGTCAAGCAGGGGTGTCAAACGCATCATCACGGCAGTGTCATGTGACGTATTGGGACTTTTTTCCCCTTCACTAAATTGGGCAGGGGTGGGGCCAGCACGTGACGCCTCTGGCCCATAGGCCGTGTGTTTGACACCCTTGCAATAGAGCCACGGTGGCGCAATGTTTAGAATGCAGTATTGCAGGCCTACTTCTGCCGACTGCCTGCTGCCAGCAGTTTGTTAGTTCGATTCTCACCAGCTCAAGGTTGATTCAGCCTTCCAAGGTTGGTAAAATTAGGACCCAGATTGTTGGAGGCAACACGCTGATTCTGTAAACTGCTTAGAGAGGGCTACAAAGCACTGTGAAGTGATATGTAAGTCTAAGTGCTAGTGCTAGTGCTAATAGCACTTAGATTTATATATCACTTCATAACAGTTACAACCTCCCTAAGCTGATTACACAGTCAGCATATTGCCCCAACAATCTGCATCCTCATTTTAGTGACATCAGAAGGATGGAAGATTAAGTCAACCTTGAGCCAATCAGGATCCAACTGCTGGCAGTTGGCAGTAGTTGCCTGCAATACTGCATTCTAACCATTGTGCCACAATCGCTATCTAATGTCTGTTTTGATTCTATACTACATCAGAACATTTTAAGATTTCTCTTTCCTATAGCATTTTATTGCTTTTCCTTTTTGTTTATTTCTTTTCACTTTTACAGCTATTTCTAAATACATTTATAATGGTATAAATAACACTGTAGTGAACTCCCCATTACACGGAACTAAAGTACAATAAAGAAACCAAACATAAAATGAAGTAACTACAAATTATACAATATATAAATAACCATTGTGGAGTCAAACCTCAAGCAGCAAAAGTCTACCATGAATAAGTTGAAATATTAATGAAGTTTGGTACTATCTACATAAAGCAACCAAAATGAAGGTTTTTCACTGATTTTATTAGTTCATCTAAATCAGAAAACATATGTAATTCAGCAATAGAAAGATGGTTTGAATTCAAAAAGCATCTCAACCAAATAGTACCACATGCATGATGGGAAGATTACAAAGATGCCTTTTGATGAGCTACAGTGCAGACTGGATTATATAAGTTAACCTGCACATAGTTTGGACCTAAGCATGTAAGAATAGACACACCATTTAACTTGGAAGGCATGGGCAAATCACCAATTCCCAGATCCAACAAGATAATGTACTCAAGGATATCAAAACACGTTGTTGGATTGAAAATCTTCAGACAATATGGGCAATAGCCAGGAGTAAATGGGAATTGGAAATCTAGTAATAAGAGAAAAGTCAAAAAGTGCTCTTCATATAGTTTATCAGGTTCAAATTTTGTTTTATCTAATAATTCCAGTTTATTACAAGGTGTAGTCTGCCCTATTGTGGCATCCCTCTTAATGTGAAGTTGCAATTCCAGCCAAATATCTATTTTTAGCATAATTTCAAAAGAACCAACTACTGTAAATCATTATTTATTTGTCAAATTGGCAGTAAAGTCAATGGACTAGCAACAGATTAGCCCATATTCCCTGGAAGGTTATCTAAGTACAAATGTTTTGAAAATACAATATAGTATATCCATAAATTCTGGAAAATGCCATACCTCCACTGTTCAGTTTCTGAGACAGCACATCCACTCTCTCCTGAAGTTTATCATACATTGTCACAATCTGTGTGACTGCACGGCGGGAAGATTCAAAACGTTCCTGTAGCTGGGATTCCATTTCCTCACTAGTGCTACTAGCCAGTGTAGCCAGAAACGAGAATGCAGGTTCAAATATTTCTCCTAAATTATAATAGTGCAAGAAAGTAATTATAGCTACCTGTAGATGTAATCTGGATCCAAACAATAAATTATGTCACACTACCATGAGATCATAAGCATTTTGTAAAACATTTATCACCCTGTATCAGATACTTTACCTCGATCCCTCTCATCTTTACGCTCTTGGTTGCTGTCTGAATCGGGCTCTGGTTCTGGTACCACCAATGCTTTTCGCTCTGACAGGAGATCCCCAAGGCCTTGATCCAAGTCATAGCGTTTCAAAATGATGCGAATGTTCTCATCAAACTGAAAAGAGGACATGTTTCACTGATAAGAGAGTTTGCCTAGTAAAATTAAAGGGATGGGACCATTAGGAGAAAAATAACAGACCTGACTCCAGTAGCGGTTGACGATCAGTAGCGAAGCATCATCCGTGGCTTGACGCTTTTCCAGCTTCTCTATATGCTCTCGCAGCTCATCTTCAATAGCTTGTCGTTGGTCCAGCATCTCTGCCAGTTTTCGGTTCTTAGTTTGAAGCGTGCGAATGTCCAGTTCTTCCTGAAATACAGTCAACATGGTATAGTGATTACAATGTTGATCTAGGCTTCATTTCAATGTATGTCTGAAGTGGCAAGTCAGCAGTAAGCAACCTGATGGTCTCCACATTTTTGGACCAAAATATCCACAATCCTTTGCTACTGAATTGCAAAAGATCTAGAGAATGCTAGGTATCTACATATCAAAATCCGATCCATAACATTTCACACTATAGGGAAGGGGTTATCACACAATGTTTCTCAAATATCCACCTTCCTATAAAAATTCATAAAGAAAATCAGTATGGAAGGGAAAAGGAATGAATAAGGACTCACAATAAATCATCCACATCCTATCCTAAAAACAAGTTTATCATTCCATGAAAGTTAGACCCAAGTCCACCCAGCTTTGTGATAGAACTCATCCCAGTGGCTGTGGGAGTCCAGGAGAGCATAATAATCAAAATTAATGTTGTATTCCACAGAAAGAGTAAAGCAAAACATGAGATACAAACCGTTGAGGAAACGCCACCAAGCTTAATAGTCTCCACAGTGGTCTCTGAGTCCTCAACTACTGCCTTCTTCTCTGGAGGAGCTGATGGGCTAGTCTCGGCAGCCACTCGTTTGTTCCCAATCCCAGACATAGCTACAAACTGGAGGTTCCCACTTCTCCAATTATTCTTCCTGAAAGAAAGAGAAGGGACATTGTAAATAATTTGAATTTTAACTTTTCTCATTTGTCTTATTTTCCAATAATCAGGAAAAAAAACTAAACAAGATAACAACGGTTGCCTCCCGGGTTGCCTTCAAGGTGCTAGTAACGACTTATAAAGCCCTAAATGGCTTGGGTCCAGGGTACTTGCGGGAACGTCTCCTGCCAGTGTCACACTCCGATTGCCCTGTGCGCTCCCACAGGAGGGGCCTCCTTGGGATTCCGTCGGTTAGACATTGTCGGCTGGCGGTTCCCAGGGCTAGGGCCTTTTCTGTGGGAGCGCCCACCCCGTGGAATCAGCTCCCTGTGGATCTCCATTTGGCCCCTGATCTCTGCTCCTTTCGCCGAGACCTGAAGACCTGGCTATTTCATCAGGCCGGTCTGGACTGACCCAGGGGTGGGTTATTTTTAGGGGTGGGTTATTTTAGTCGTTTTATTTTAAATTTTAATTAATTGTTCTTAGGCTTGTAGTTATTTAATTATTTTTAGTGTAATCTGTTCGGTTTTTAAAATGTTCGCCACCCTGAGTCCTTAGGGAGAAGGGCGGCATACAAGTCTAAATAAATAAATAAATAAATAATAATAATAATAATAAATTATTTTGAAATAAAATGCATGCAAATCCCTTGTCCTTTATTATATTTTTTGCGTTCAAGGTCTCATTAGTTTTAAACAAAGAAAAAAAATCTCGTTTCATCTTGGAATCCACAAAATGATCTCACAAAAGCTTGTTTAATTTACTATTTACTGCTTTTTTGCCCATTTGAGATCTGCTGACAATCCCCTGGGATCAGAGCTGAGAATATTTACATTTAATTATTTTGAAGCACACAGGAATTTGCATCTGGTTATGCACTCCTTAGTGCTCTCTGAGCTTGGTTGTTAGCTTGTAGATGTTTCCCTGCCCTACTAGACCCCCACGAAAAACTGGCAAGCTACTGTATATAAACAGAAAGCAAACTCTACACTCACTGACACTGATGATGTTACCTAGTTGGCTAATGAACATCTGCAAGTGAACAACCAAGCTCAGACAGCACTAAGGACTCCATAGTTCAATCCTAAACTGCAGATATTCTACAGGTAGTCCTTGACTTATGACCACAATTGAGCCCAAAATTTATGTTGCTAAGTGAGAAATGTGTTAAGTGAGTTTTGCCCCATTTTATGACTTTTCTTATCACATTTGTTAACTGAATCACTGCAGTTGTTAAATTAGTAACACAGTTGTTAAGTGAATCTGATTTCCCCATTGACTTTGCATGTCATAAGGTTGCAAAAGGTGACACTGCAACCATCATAAATGTGAGTCAGTTGTCAAACATCTGAATATAAATCATGTGACCACAGGGACGCTGCCATGGTCGTAAGTCTGAAAAAGTTCATAAGTCACTTTTTTCAGTGCTGCTGTAACTTCAAACAGTTACTAAGTGAACTGTTGTAATTCAAGGACTACCTGCATTATTACCTAGCTTTCGGTAAGCTGAACAGCAAAAATACAAAGACAACAAGAAGGTGGGGGAGAATTAACGAACGAAACACAATGACAGGCTAAGGAATAAAATATGATCCCACACCTGGATCAAAATTTTATTCCTTATCCTGTTATATGTTTAGTTTGGTAACTCTGTCCAACCTTCTTGCTCTTCTTTGCATTTTTGCTGTTCCATTTACTGAAAAGTTAAGATGACAATGGAATATCTGGAGCTCAAGTCTGAACTATGGAGTCCTTGGTGCTGAGACTGGTTGCTTGCTGGATCAAAAGGTACCCAAAGGTATCCACCAAATGGAGGCATGTGCCCTGGGGAGCAAGAAACAAAAAACAAGAACCGATAAAACATACTGGAAAAAAAATAACAGGTGCTCCACTGTCTTCTAAATGCTGCTTGCTCAAAATAAAGGCAGAAAAGAACTTTGCTCATGCTCAGGGGAACACTTAACGAGAGACACTTACAGTGCTCGAAGCTGTCAACAGCCGTCCAGGGCAGCACACCGTTTACCGCTGGCTGGGTCTGCCGTCCAACGTCCTCCGTTCTTCCAGCCCCACACATTCCTCCATATCCCCCGGCACCCCAAGGCTCAGAAAGAGAGCGCTCGGTTTACGACAGCACTGAATCCCGCCTCTTTGGCCCCCTTCTCCTCAGGCGCCGTCCCAGGAGAGGAGAAGGGTGACACCCCCGCCAAAAAAAAAACCGGAAGGCCTCCCCGACCGTCGATATTGCCTCTGCCCCTGCACTTGCTCACCAAACCCCCATAGAGCCTGTGGCCTACGATTGCCACAGGAAACCGTACGCTGACGACAAAACTCCAAGCAACCAATCGGGCCTCGCTTCTTCCCCACCTTAGAAACGGCCTCTTTTGCCCTGACCCAAAATGGCTGCCGCACCATAGCTTCACAACCATTATAGAGAGAGTGAGAGAGCGAAGGTGCTCAGATTCCGGGTTCAGTTTTCATTAACTTTTCTTTCCTTTTATTAAATTTATACGCCGCCCGTCTTTCTACCAAGCGATTGTGAACGGCTCACGGTACCATACTCCACCAGTCGGAACTTCTTCTCAAAGAATGGAGCGCAAGGTACTGGGAACGGCCATTCAGATATCTCAACAGCTGCAATAGGGATTTAGCTCGCCGGCTCCCTGCTGCCACCGAAAGGCCGTTTTCTGTGCGGATATTATTATTATTATTATTATTATTATTATTATTATTATTATTATTATTATTATATATTATAATAAATAATAATTATAATAATTATATATAATTATAATAATAATTATATATAATTATAATTATAATTATAATTTATCATTAATTTATTATTATTGATGATGATGATGATGATGATGATGATAATTTTTATTAAAGAAGTTTTTGGAAAAGTTAACATACATGCTGTTTAAATTTAAAAAAAGAAAGCCGAGGTCCTGGCGAACTCGGTTGGCCGAACTGGAGCTGTGGCGACCATTTCCCTTTCGCGGTGCTTTTTGAAACTACAATTCCCAACACCCCTCGCGGTCCGGAACTCCTAAGGGTTAAGTTATCCACGGAAAATCCCACCCCCAGGGGGGCTTTGGCTCCGTCGCCAATCAGCTTCCTTCTGTCAAAACTTGCGGCTGCGCCTCCGCAGGGTTACGCCCCCTTTTTGGTTTACGGTTGCTGGCCTACGGTTAGTAACTTCCGTTCCTTATATATTCGCCTTCCGCTTCCTTTTCGGTGGTACATGTTGCTCTCTATCATGCCCTGGTAAGCGTAATAAGGCTAGGAGGAGGTCGCCCTGGGAGACCTTGCAAACAAAGCTGGAAACTGGGATCGTCAAGGGAACGCAGACCGAAAGGGGAAGCCAAACGGTATCTGATGTTGAACGCGTGCAATTGGATTGCTAGTGGCATGTACTGCATGTATCCATCCTTCGAAAGGTAAGTAATAGCAATAGCACGAAGACTTATATACCGCTTCGCAGTGCTTTTACACGCTTCAGCTGCCCCCCGGTGGCTGGCGAGGATTGCAGTCTTGAAGGAACAAGGTGTAGCTCACACCTTTTTCAAGTAAATCTGCAAGGAGGAGAGTCCTTCCTTTCCTTTCTTTCCTCCCCTCTTTCGTTTGTCTTTCCGTTTCCCGCTTTCCAAGAAATGCGAAATAGGGTTGAAAGTCAGTGGGCTTCCCAGTTTCTCCCAGGAAGACAAGTTGAAGGACAGTCCGTTTGAGTCAAACATCAGTTTCATTCACGTTTATGTAATATGTGTACATCTTAGATAATTATTACAATTTTTATGTATATATAATCCACACTTAGGGACTAGCAACTTGGTTGCTAACTGGAAGATTGCATAACCTGTTGAAATGTTATTTCATCTTTTAACTCCGCTTATTGCAAGCCAGTTGTGAGGTGCCTGAATGGTGACAACGTAACCGTGGTGTGCTGCAATGGTTGTAATGTGAGGATCGGTTGCAAAATTGTTTTTTTCCACTGTTGTAACTTCAGTGGTCACTACACAAGACACTAAGTGAGGATGACCTGTAATAACACCAACTGGACTAATTTCCTGCTTGTTTTGTCTGGATATGGATATTCATATGGCAGCATATGAAATTGTATCTCTAGGGAGATACAATGAAAGAACACTTTAGTTTCTCTCTCTTTAGCTTTCTTTTAATATCAATAGCTGTTAACACTTTTGTGTGACCAGGTTTTTAATTATTTTTAGTGTGTTCACTATTCATGACAGATCACTATTTGTATAGTCTAAGGCAGGGAAGTTGGCAAGTTTAAGACTTGTGGACTTCAACTCCCAGAATTTGTCCTCCACTCATATCAGCTCAGGAATTCTGGGAATGGAAGTCCACAAATCTTAAACTTGCCAAGTCTGAAGACCCTTGGTCTCTAAGGGATACATCTGTCTCATCAGGTCAATCATATTTAAACCTTTTATTGTTTTACATCTGCATGCACAGTTTATAGGTGGTTTATATTTCACACTGGTTGGTAGGATATGTTGTCATTACTATTCATGCAAGAAGAATAGTTGTAGCAAAGGGGTGTCAAACTCCCAGCCCTCTGGCTGGATGCGTCATGCACTGGCCATGCCCGCTCCGGTTTAGCGAAGGGGGAAAAGTCACGATGCCACGAGTTTGACACCCCTGTAACAGAAATATCTATCTACAAGACTTCCCATTTCTGAACAGGGTGAAGTGTTTCACACTACTGTACTAGGTAACATTAGTAATGCAGGAGATGCAAGGAAATGAGGTTTGTTCGTTGGCACCAGTTGTATATACATGCATTATATCAATTATATAATTATGTGCATGCTTTGGTGGAAGAGATGTGTAAAGGTTGGTTCATTTGCATAAATCATTTTTTTCTTTTAATAGGTTTTAAAAAGTTTGCACATTTAAGATAAAAATGACTTTTCCCTTGCTTTGCTAAATACAGGGATGAAAATAAAGACAAATTTCTTCACAATGTTGGCTTATTAACATTCTTGCTGGCATCATCAGAGCACTTTTTAAAGGCTTAACAACTGGAAAACTGGTTGGAAAGAGCACATACTCTTGTCTGTTTTGTCTTTTCTTTGGGAAAAGATGTCTTCCTTCAATGCATTTCCACTGCTTTGGGCAAATTAGCATTGGAATGAATTAATTTCCTATCCAAAAAACTTTGGTTTCATATTCTTTATTTTTCCCCTTCTGAGTATATATTCTTTCCTCAAAAAACTCTTGTCTTTTCTAGCCTACACATTTTCACCTAATTGATATTTTTTATAGCCTGGAAGTTATCTACATATCTTCTAATCCCACATTCCCCTTGAACAGTTTTACACTTATTAGCCACAAAGTTTGCCAGCTCTTGAGAAAATAGAAAGGCAATGTATTTTTTTTCCTTAAATTGAAGACCTTAGAGAAAGAATAAAAGCATGTAAGAATGAGACTACATTCTTTTTTGAAAATAGTTTTTAAAAGTTTCAAAATAAATAGAAAGTAATTCCAGTATGCTATTAAAGATGGTGGGACAAAGTAGGAAAACTTTTGTGGCGTATCATTTTCAAACTGTTTGAAACTTGTGATGTGACATAGTATACCATGTTTTTCTCAGTTCCATATTCTGGGTTCAGACAGCACCAAAAAAATAAACATGTGAATTAAGTTCACACAGTATGAAAGAAGAAGATATTATGGTAGGTTTATTTGTGATTCAGTGTGCTGTGGGAACCCCAATGTAGATTTCTAGTGGAGCATTATATCAGAGAACAAAATCGCATAAAGGAAATCATACTTTTATTACCATGAAAAGTCAAGAAAAGCAACAGAGATGACTCCACAGTTTAGGTAATGTTTGAATTATTGTTCAAATAAGAATATAGTGTGATACTTTAATCATTAGAGGAAAATGAAATCAGAAAACTTTATATAACTGCATTATTAGCAATGACCATTCTTAAAATTGGTTTTGGATCATAACACAATCTGGCCAAGGTATGCTAATTATGTTCTATCCTTAGTCTTCTCCACTGAAGCATGTATCAAATATATTGGGATTGCTCTTCTTGGATTTTTCAGCCAACATAAAATGGTCAAAATACATTTAGTTATTTTAGGATTGTCCTGACCCACGCCCTTTTCCAACAAATCAAACACAATCCAAAGGGATCAGAAACCTTTTAATGCTTCTGCAAAATAATTAGCTGTGATAAGCACAAGCCTTGCCAAACTGTGCAAGACTGCCAAAAGATAACAGACAAGAAATAATTTGCAATACAAGAATCTTCAAATACAAACTCAGGATACTGGAATGTCCATGAGGTTGGAGTTTCAAAACATCTTTGCCTTCTGCAAAGAACGTTTGTTTCACAGCTGGCTTTTATCTTCTTGAAGGAGAGGCCATTACCTTGCAACCTTACTCCCGAGTCGCCCATGCTGTTGTAGCTGCTCTTTCCTGTGAACAATTCTGCGCGCACGCGCACTTGGCACAAGCTTCTCAGGAACCTCCTCATCACTGCTGCCAGCCCCCACAATCTCTGAAGGCAGCAGTCTACTCCCTAATGGTCCTGGCCCCTCATCTGAGTCCTCGCTTTCCTTAGCTGTCTGCACCTGCTGCCGCCTAACCACAACAAGGATTCAGTAATGTGCTATTGGTAAAATTGTTGAGAAATATTGCTGTGGAATTTAACAATGTTAGAACAAAACTTCAGTCACTTGGGCCAAGCTCACATTATTTCCTTTCTGCAATCCAGTTAAAAGAAAATTAAAGTCATATGCCTTTCCTGCCACTGGAACGTTTAACTGAACCAAGATTTAAAATAAAATTGACTTTCTTTAACAAAGCACATACAGTGAAATCAAATAAAGAAAGAAGCAATGGTTATAATTTCTCAAATGTAAGTATGGTGAAAACACAGATTCAAAATGCAAACAATAATCCTGTCAGCAAGATATTTTTCTGCTCTCGAATATTGTCTTCCATCTGGCTTTTATTTCCCAGAAACCAAAAAACAACTTGTTTCATTCATCCTTGTATTTTGCAAACTTTAGTACTACTTACAGACATAGCATGTGTTTTTCATGGTGAGTCAGTCTTCTCTAATCATTTACGTTTTCTTTAAAACATATATTCTGTTCTCCCATAGACCTTTCCTCTTGTTCATTGTTTTACACCCCATTAATTTCACCTTTTTTATTGCCTTGTACAAATAGCTCATTAATGGGCTCTCTGTCCAAGGCTGTTTATCTTGTGCTATGTTACAGGACCAACTTTTGTGAGGACCTTTAGCTTAGTCTAGTACAGGGGTGTCAAGCTTAAGGCCCACGACCCTGGGGTGCTTAAATCTGGCCCACGGAGCTGGCTTAGAAATAGCAAAGGAGCAGCCCACGGTGCCTCTGGCAGCCAAAACAGGGCACAGGGGGCATGCACGGCCCCCACCCACCCCATTTTTGGCCTGGACTGCCTCCTGCATCACTTTGCCAGCCAAAACAGCAAAGAACCCTGTTTTGGCTGGCAAAGTGCTGCAGGAGGCCATCCAGGCCGAAAACGGCACAGCAAAGTGCAGCAGGAGGCATCTGTTCCATCGCCCCCACCCCACCCCAGTGCTGATCCAGCCCTCGAAGAAATCCAGGTTGGCACCCTTAGTCTAGTAGTTTATCTTCCTAGGGAGGTAAAATAGAGCTTGCAACTGTCAAAAACTCAAGAAGAGCTATAAAATAAAGGTAAAACAAAATGTTTAAGCAACCTAACAGTCCCCTCCTTCCACCCAATTTTCCTGCTCCTATACCCATCCCTTCCTTGTGATTGTACTGACGTATTTTTCCTGGTCTCTGACATATATTTCTGAACTGCTTACCTGCCCCACCTTGCTTCTTTTTTAGAATTACTCTGTATATACTTATATGTGTGTGTATATTTGTAACTAGTCATTTTCCATAATTTACACTTAGGTATGGTATATTTATTATCTGAAGAAAATTAAAACAAGTATGCTCTAAGAAATATAGCACATTGCATATATTTACGTACTCCACTAATCATCCTACTTATTAAAAGTTCTTTACAGCAGAATTTTATACTTAAAAGTAGGTTCCTTTCAATTCATTAGAGCTTATCCCCTAATGAGGTGAGGATAAACAAACAGCTTAAAGTACTAAAAATAATATGTCAAATAATTTTTAAATGTACCACTTCTAAGTCACTTTTAACCTATTATTAAATATTTCTAGGAATGTTTCATATTTTGTTACTGAATTCTGGTTAGAATTTGCACCGAAAGGAAGGGGGAATTTTCATTTTATATAGCATTTCCATTCTGCACTATCCTGTCAGAAATGAAGAAGCTTCTTGGATCAGAAGTGAAACGTCTTCAAAGAAAAACCAGAAAGTCTAGTTGCCTCTTGAAAAAGCATCTTTGGGACAACCATGACCTGGATGACTGAGAATCTCTTATAGACAATTGGCTTAGGAGCACAGTTTGTTTCTTTTTAACTTAACTGGAATTAAGGAGAAACTTCCCAACAGTGAGGATGATTAAGCAAGGGAACAGCTTGCTTGCAGAAATCGTGGGTGCTCCATCGCTGGATGTTTTTAAGAAGAATCTAGACGGGCAGGTATGGCCCCTTTGCGACCTGGGGACTTCAACTCCCAGAATTCCTGAGCCAGCATGGCCCCTTTACAGCATGGGCCAGAGTTGCCCACCCCTGGTCTACAGTCTCTTATCTAAAATGGTATAGCTTTTCCAGTCCAGGAGGCTGGACTGGAAAACCTCCAAAGTCCCTTCCAGCTCATTCTGTTCTATTCTAACTTGCACCCATTGTTGTAACTCCAGAAGCTGCACTAACATCTAGATCAAATAGACTAAATAATAAATTTAGTCTATTGAGCTGAATCAAAACTTCAAGATGTACTTTGAGGTAAAGCAAGCCCAGTTTACCTAACAAATAGAATTGCCCACTATTTTAAACCTGGATTTCTCATAGTTTGAGCCTTTTATATGTAGAAGAATCAAGATATGTGTGTGTCTGTATGTGTGTGTCTGTCCGTCCCAGTATTTTAAGTATGCACATTAAATATATTAAATTATGAAATATAAATATTGCATGTCAACCCGGTACAAAGAAAAATATTCTCATACTTGACAGGAATTAAATTGGGTCTAACAATAAATCTCACCATGACTTAAAAAGGAACATGGTATGCTAAATGGTGACAAACCTAGAATAAATGCCTGGCGATAAAATTGAAAGTGGGGAAGTTAAATTCCTAAGTGGTAATTATAATTTATACAATGAGAATCCCACAGGATGACCATGGTAGAATAATTTATTCAGTGTCCTGTAAAAAAATAATGTAGGAAGGAAGCATTGAAAAGCCTCTCAAAGAGTCAAGCACCTTTAGAATTAATTCATGTAAATCACATTTAGCCTATCCCAAATACTCAAAAGGAATTTGAGAACAAATATCCAGAATTTCTTTGCATGAAAACAATGGATTTATTTTACATTTGCTCGTTGAGAAAACTTCTTGAAAATACGTACATAAAGGAGTCAAATACAATGTAAAAATTCCATTCTATGTATGTTCCAAAATTACTGTTGTCCCCAGTGGCATCTAATATAATTTATCCAATTAACAGAGTAATCAGATAGGAAAACCAAACTTATGAAGTGAGTTTAGCAATAGAAATGCTCAATGAGTGAAATATATCATCTGCTAATAGCAGGGCCTTGTGCTCAGCGGTCTCTTAGTGCAATTCCATTTAGTATTTTAGTATTTCTACTTAATCCAAGAGGCTCCAAAGCCAAATTAAAAGGAGAAAGGAGGAATAGTATGGATCTTGATTTCAATTTAATGGCATGTGAATGCGCTTATTAAATCTGTAACAGATCAATTGGATATGAATCTGTCATCATTGTTTAAAATGCGCTTCTAAGAGGGAGTAGCAATCATGCAAAATACTGTTTAAATGAAGGCTTTCAGTGCAACTACTTCTTCATCAGGCATGAAATCTCCATAATCTTTTTTTTTCTTTACTTTTTACAGAATTGGATCTAATCATGACTTTGCTAGAAGGCCCTCTGCACAGTCCGCTGCTTGAAGCAAGAGGCTGACCAAATGGCACGCAGGAAAAAACCAAAGGACTCTCGAACTGCAGATGTGGCAGCCATCTTCCCGCACAGATGGCTGCCTTGGGGCCGGCTATGCCGTTGGTCCAGCCCATTCATGCAATTCCTTGTCTTGAGTGTTGTGACATTTGGTGTGATCGCTCCCTTCACTTGCCGAGACCTCCTCCATTCTTATTTCTACATGCGTGGTTGGTACCTGAGCTCAATGACCCAACATTTTTTAAAGCAAAGCCAAGAGGAAGGTTTGAGTGCTCTCCGTTACTTTGAGCGACTGCAGAATACATCAGAGAAGTTGACCAAAGAGGCCTTGCAGCCATGGTTGCTGATTACCATCATTACTGTCCAAAGGAGGCCAGAACTCCACTATGTCCTTCAAGTAGCAGCCCACTTCCACCGCCTGCTCCAGGAATGTGGCCCTTCTTGCCAGCACCATCAGCTCTTGCTCTGTAACGTGGAAACAGATCCCAGCAACCACCAGGATGCTAAGCTGCTTGCTGCTTTCTTTGCTGTGGTGAACCGCTACAGTGGTCAGGAAAATTTGGATCTCTTTCCAAACCGTTTTGAGAAGGAGAAGCAAGATTACACCTATTGCCTTGAGAAATCACTTCAGCTGTATAGACCAGAATATGTCCTGTTGGTGGAAGATGATACCCTCCCAGAAAAGGAGTTCTTTCCAGTCCTCCATCACTTGTTACAGACACGATTCTCAAAGCCCCACCTCCGAGATGCTCTCTATATCAAACTGTACCATCCCGAGGCTTCAACATTACATCAATCCAGAACCCATGAGGATCCTGGAATGGCTCGGATTGGGCATGTTTTCAGGATCCTTCTTGGGCTTTGTCTACTCATGGGCATCCAGCCGCTCCAGCCTTAGTTGGTCCATCGTGTTGTTTTTCGCCCTGTACAGCATGCTGCTAGTAGAGCTGGTTGGGCGCCACTATCTCTTGGAGCTTCGACGCCTGGCGCCATCCTTCTACAACATTGTGCCTGTGACCGAATGCTGCACTCCGGCCATGGTGTTCTCTGCTCCTTCAGCACACCGTGTATTGGGTTACATGAAAGAAGTTCAGTGTCACCTCGGTTTTGCCAAAGATATTGCTCTTTATTCACTGCTGCGTACCAAGGGCGAGCACGCATTTGTGATTGAGCCCAATCTGGTGAGACATGTGGGGATATTCTCCTCTGTCAGGGTCAATGAAAACCAAGAGCTGCTTTGACTTTTCAATATTTTTTTAAGGACTGAAACAGATGAGCAAAAGCTCAACCGGAGATATTTACCGAGCTTTGCTGCGCTGAGTCATCTCCAGTTGCAAGCCGGGGGACTGAATCAGATCAATTAATTAAGGTCACTGATGTTCTCTAGAAGTAAGCTTGGAATTGTTTTCTAGCATTCTATGTTAAAAAAGAGTACATAATAGCTCTAAATCAGCCTTCCACACGATGCCCTTCCACTGTGAGGTAGCAATTCAGAGAATCCCAGCCAATGTGGCTGGTGGTAGCTTTGGCTTACAAATTCTAGGTTGTGGAAGCTAGCTCTGATTTATAGCTTACAGAAAACGAACAAGAGTTCCTCAGTTTGGTAGAAATACCAGAGATGGTGCTTTAATTTTTCAGTATCAACTTATAAATTATTTTTAAATGGTACTTTCCCATAATCATGAAGCATTAACTGAAAAGAGAAACTATTTTTTTAATTGCCTTAGTCTAGTTTTTCTGAACTGATGCCTTGGAGATATGTTGGCTGCAAAATTGCCAACACTGCCCCTCAATCTTCTGGAGGCTTGCAATCCTAACCAGTCAAAAGGATGCCAGCTTGGGAAAGACTGGTGTACATTCAAAGACAAATGATCATTTTCAGTGAAAGTGTTAGGGCTGCGATTGATCTTAACATTTACTTCTTTCTTGTTTCAAATCTTTCATCTCTATCACTTTCACATGAGCCATTTAAGTGGGCTTTTGTGCATACCTCCTGAATATATCTTAAAGAGCTCTTTTAAATGGCAATCTCTCCTTGTTTGTAGAAACTTTTAAGTTAGTAACAAGGTAAGGTCGCTCAATTTGAAGCAGCTAAAATGGTTGGAGATAGCTGAATTATGCGTTATCCTAATCTGTGTTTACATCAGAGTTGACACGGCTGAGAAAATGAAAAAGCCCATTAGATTCAGTGAAAAGTCTAATGATGCTAATATTGTGTCCATAGTCATAGCTGCAGAAGGTTTGATTGTGCTAAAATGTGGCTCTTCCATCCCCTTGCCCTATCTATTCTTGTCCGCTCAGATCACTCCATTAACAGATTTCTGGAATCAGCCGATCACCAGAAAAATCTAATCCTAAAACCCTCCATCTATGAATTAGAATTGCCCTGTCAACTGCCAGCTAATTTTGGCTTACCAGTTTCTTACCGTTTCTTTTTCATTTTGTTTTTCCCAAGGCAGGAAAACCCTTGAAATATTTTCTACAACTGCCTATCCCAATCGCTTGCTTTCTTTTGAAATGTACTGATAGTACTGTTTAAAAATCAAATGCGCACCATTCAAAACCATTCTAAAGGAAATGTGACGTTCTCATTTTCCTTCATTTCTTCTGCATTTGCTACCTCCTACTTCACATACTACTCACACTGTTCCTTGTTAATGGGCTTATTAAAAAATACAAGTGCCTTACTTAGATGATACATAAACACTTTTCTAGAGAAGCTTTTTCTTCCTCTAACTCTGGGAATCTGTGAGGAGAGCATGGCTTTTTTCCACCCTACTTGAAAAAAAAAACTTGAACGTAGAAATGTATTTTTCTTTCCATGAGAATTCAGTTGAAATGAATAAATGCACCATCATCCGTACGGTTCTTGGAAAAGTTGATGTATTTTTCCAACGTTCTTGCTATTGCAACACAGTAATTTTAGAAAATTGAGTGTGGGGAGACATAGTAGACGGGTTTCTAGACGCATCCATGTAGAAAGAAACAATTCATGCTCCAAAAATATATCTGGGGAATCCGGTCAGAAGTATTACACAGCGTAGCTAAGTAATACCCCTCATCAGAATCAATTTATTTAGCTGTTTATTTATTTATTGAATTTGTATACCACCCACCTCACTAATGCAGTGGCTCTGTATTAGTTATTTGATAAGTTTTTTAGCTGCTGATAGCATGCACCCTCATGAGCTTTTGCCAAGCTTCGAACACCCTGCCTGTTCATCACGACATATACAAGTGGATAAAGGTTGACAGGCAAGGCATTGATGGACAGCAAAAGAACACAACTTATCAAGTCAGCCCTACACACCCAGGACACAGAAAGTGGGTAGGGACTGAGCAGCAGAATATTTAGTAGGAATCTCCCTTGGCATGAGTAGAGGCTGACAGAATGCTTGGCTGGGGTATCTGTGCTAGTGATAAGTTTATGCCACTCCGGGCAGTACAGACAGAAAGTAGCCAACAGAAGCTGGGAAGACTGCACCCTCTACTGTATGATCAGCTCATTTAGTGCTCGAAGTACCACAAGCTACGCAAATAGCAAGGGGTTAGTTGGGAGAAAATACAGTGCACCACATCAGTTGTGGTTCGGTTTTGTGCTTTGGGTTGGGGATGAATGGAAGGTTGTATCAGGTGGTGTAATGTTCTTCAAGAATGATTAGCCAGGCTTCCTTGAATCAAAATTAGATATGTATGTAGATACGTGCCTGTAGCCTAAATTTAGGCAGTTGAAAGCTGACTGGATAACACATGAGCTGCCCTGATTACTTCAAAGAATCAAGTCTGTATCTGTGATAGGAGGCTTCTGAAACACATGCTTTCCTCCCTCACACAAGCACTGCCATTGTTCTGTGGATTTGTGCAATATACCTGCAGGACCTGTAATCATGCCAAGCTGTAACCAACAAGATGAATTAGATTCAGAGGTTTTCTTCAGACTCTGCTTGTAGCTGCTCGGAACTGATTCTGGAGTTACTTATATCCTCAGCATTGAATTACAGCCATGCCCACAAGCAGCTCTTGATCCTTGAAGCATAAGATCCAATGTAGCAGCTCAAAAAACACAACTTACATAAACTTATAGTATTCCACAGAACAGTGCCTGGGAAGTTAACTATTTTAATAATAAATTGTTAATTAAAAACTGTGAATAATAGCATATTGGGTTTGGGTTGGAGGGAAGAGGTTGAAGTTTGAGTTCAGAAACTGGGAAGTGGGCTTTTGCACAAGTTTGCATCAATGAGCTTTCTCGCAGCTCTATAAAATGTCAGCATTTCACAACAGCAATATAGTAACTTCAGTTGCTGCTGGAGATAAATGCAGTTGACCCAACTGACAGAAGCAATAGCATAAAGTCAAAGAGATGTGGCAACCATTTGGGAGTGAGGCAAAGACCTTGCATGAAGGTGACCTGAAATAAAACTTTTTTTTCCCCTGTCTGGACAAATTCTATGATTTCTCATCCCTGCAGGATTGCAGTAAATCAGTTCATAAGCACGGAATGAGGGGGGGAATCACATTTCTCAATGCACCAACTAAAGTCTTAGAATGCTGAATCATACATGCTATCTGTCCTAGAATCTCAATATATTTAAAACATCCATTTTTCCAACTTCTTTTCAAAATTAAATCAAGCTAAGGGCAAGAATGAAAACAGTCCTGTCTAGATTCCCAATCCCAGGAATTTGTAATCCTGCGTAGGAAGCACAAACGGACCAGATTGTTGGTTCTCAACCATATATTTCCCATGCCACATTTCTATGGTGCCACAATCTTATATGATACTGTTTAAATTAATAAACAGTGCAAATGATAACATACTTCCAGCTAAAAGCAACTATGAGGGGGTCATAGAGGTACATGAGGCTGAGGAGGCAAACATGAGCAAAAAGCGGGGGAAATAGATTCAGGATTTCTGGTCTAGATAGCAGCAGGTCTTTAGATACATAAGACACACAAATGCCAGATTGAATTAAAACTCTGGAATCTTAACTAATATAAATTAGAGGAGGGGATCAAATCAAGAGGGGAATGTTCTACTTTGTGCAACTTTTTGAGAGCCGTGATGGCGCAGTGGTTAGAATGCTGTATTGCAGGCCAACTCTGCTGACTGCCAGGAGTTCGATCCTGACCTGCTCAAGGTTGACTCAGCCTTCCATCCTTTTGAGGTCAGTAAAATGAGCACCCAGATAGTTGGGGGCAATATGCTGACTCTCTAAACCATTTGGAGAGGGCTGTAAAGCACTGTGAAGCAGTATATAAGGCTAATGCTGTTAGCTGGCAGAGGGAAATCTTGTGGCAACAGTTAGGCTTAATGAAGGCATCTTACTGACCAAAACTTCAGGCTCCCTTACTATGTCTGGTGGCTAAAGTTCCTGCTTGTTTGTCTTTTCAACTGTGTGGAGAGAGAATGTCAGTGGCTTAGCAAACATTGCATCTCTCAGAGAAATAGCAGACTAATGATCAAGGCCACAGAGAGATTGCATTAAAACTGGGACAATGTTGGTTTAACAAAATTCTTGAGCTTTCACCTTTCAGGGCAACTAATCAGGTAGACCTCAGATAGATTTTGCAGATCTAACCCCCAGTTATCTTTCATGCAATGAATGTGATGGATCCATTCAAAAAACTTTGTACTGCATCAGAATTGCATTTTCCCCAGGACACAGTGTAGCTGTGTGACACACCCTTTTGTCAACATGCAGTCAAATATGCACACTCATCAAAAGGCCACAAAAAGGTTAGCAATATATTAAACAACTGCATGAGCAGAACATCACTGAGATAAGGACATATGAATGAAAAAATATATAGAGACTTTGAGGAATGAATGATATGCTTAAGACCATACATATAAAGTCTGCTTAGGAATAACCCTCTCTTTAACACACCACATTGCATAAACTAACATACCATCCTGAATGAGAGAGGCCCTCCAAACTATTCTGCTCACATTAACATATTAACTACCCATATTAGCAAAACATAACTTATAAAAACTCATCTGAATTTCTACTGACTTCCTAGAATGCTTCATTTTTTACACAAATGAGATCAGATATCAAACACTAACAGGATTCACACTCAACCATTGCTTATCCAATAAACCATCATTGACTAACGCAGTTACTAAGGCATAAACATGACTTGCAACCACAATGGCTGAGCATTTTTTCTTATAGCCAAATTCAAGTACTATCCACGAGTTCTTGACTAACTGAAAAGTGTGCTGGCATAAATGGCAGTGTCCCTATTATCAATTTCAGTTGTGCCACAGCAATGAAAATGGCAACTGATGTTTACGTACTTATTATGAGCCAAGCTAAGAAAAGGGAGTGGTGGATTTCCCTGCCTTGGTTTCTCCTCCTACCCAGTTTTCCTAGAAGGGAAGTAACAACCACCAATCCTGGATTAGAATGGCAGGTTTAGTCACCTACAAAATTGCCTAACTAATAGAAAAAGGGGGAAGGTACTCTCCAAATGTTACAAGCAGTCAGCATGCCTGTAACTTGTCATTCAGGTTCACTTGAGAGGTGACAGGTGTATCAAGCGGTACAGAGTAAAATGAGAGTGAGTTCTATTAATATTCCTATTCAATGCAGCCACTCTTCTATGACAAGGGTCTTCAAACTTGGCAAGTTTAAGACTTGTGGACTTCAACTCCCAGAAATCCTGAGCTAACATGACTGGAGGAAGAATTCTGGAAGTTGAAGTCCACAAGTCTTAAAGCTGTCAAGTTTGAAGACCTCTGTTCTATGACCTGTCAGTTGGTCTATTATTGAACATGGGCCTTTTACACAATACCACCAAACTGACGTTAGAGCCCAGCAGGTAGGTAAAAGCCACAGGGAAAGGGGCTTATGGTAAAACAGACGATTAACAAGTGAGTTCCAGCTTTCACACTAGTGCTGATAATGAGTATCCTAGGAGCTCTGACTTCATTACCTGTACTACCAAGATGTAGCCAAGTAGGCTATCATGGAAGACATGCACATCAAAGCAAACTTTACAGTAAATGGTTCTCAACCTGTGGTCTACGGACCCCTGGGCGGCTACAATGTCACAAGGGTGTCCACGAAGGCTTGAAGAAATCTTATGATTTAAATCTAGAACTAAGTCTTGGTGGTCCGTGACCACAAAGGTATTTAAAAGGGTTTCCCAGGTGAAGAAAAAATTGAGAACCACTGCTTTACACTATTATAATTGGCCTGCCAAAACTGAAAAGAAATGAAATGGTACTCCTTCTCATCAAAGGTAACATGGCTTGGGTCTGGGGTACTTGCAGGAGCGTCTTCTGCCACCATCAAGCTCCAATTGCCTGGTGCACTCCCACCGCCAGGGCCTCCTTAGGGTGCCATCAGCCAGACAATGTCAGTTGGCAGCCCCCAGGGGTAGGGCCTTCTCTGTGGGAGCTCCCACCCTGTGAAACCAGCTACCCCTGGGGTTATGGTTGGCCCCTGACCTGCGTTCCTTCCGCCGGGATCTAAAGACTTGGCTGTTTTTGCAGGCCGGCCTGGATTGAGGGGGATTGGGGTTTTTAATTGGGCATTTTAATGTGGGATTTTATCGTTTATTTGGATTGGGTTTAATACTTTTTTACTATTTGTATGTTATACTTTTCATGTGAGCCGCCCGGAGTCCTTCAGGAGATGGGGCGGCATATAAATCCAAATAAATGAAAATGAAATGAAATGAAATGTTATCATGGCACCCAGAGTCAAAGTTTTCTTGAAGGCACACATACACACACTCAGGACTGCACTTCTCCCTAGGAGTAAGTTCCAATTGAATTCAGTGGGGTCTCCTTTTAAATGGTGAAAGTCAAATCTGGCCCTAGGTTCTTCTGCCTCAGTTTACCTTCCCAATAAGCAACTGAGTCAGAAGATCATTTAAAAGCTGTTTATATTAGGGTACCCTTATAAAATGTGATATCTCTGTGAAAAAGGAAGAGAGAACCCCAAGCCCCGTGTTTCTCTACTTTTTATAGTTAACACAAAGAAAATGCAAGAGGAAAGTTGGACAGGTAACCTCCCCTTTGCATAGGCAATCAGTTACATGTAGTCAAACATGTTACATATTTGCATCCCATAATATCACGTTCATTAAAATGAGATCTGATGTCAGAAGGGGCATAATTGTTAAGAAAAAAGGTTGCTTGGAGTTCACAAAAGCGATCAGCCAGACCCCAATTTGTTCTAACAGACTTTTTCTTATCTGGAACTAGTCTCCAGCTTCTTTATCGGTTTAGGAATGTTAAAAACTAATAAACCTGAACATAGTTTGAAAAGAGAAAATAAATCAAATTAAAATACAAAGTAACTACTTTGGTTAACAAATTACAAAACCGAGGGCATTTGCCACTCAACGGTCCTTAAGACTTGGGTGCTAAGGGAGGCCACTTCTGTGTAGTCATTCATGAGAAATTTTGCAAGCCCAAAAGAAAACAATATTTTGCATAACATTTATGCGCACATTGAGAATAAATGAATACAATTCAAATAAACATGTCGGGCAGCTTAGCACAGTTGGGTAAACCAGAGGTAACCCGCGCGGCTGTTCCACAGCTTGGCCACGTATAAGGTATTTCCAAGCCCCTGCCTTCCCAGGGGCTAAGGCAGGGGTTCCCAACCAGGGCTGCGAGAGGATATTCTGGGGGGAAGGGGGTGCGAAAACTTGGGTTTAGAAGTTGCAAAATTATGGTGTATGTGCATAAGTATATGCATATCATTATTTACTTTTGTAAGGGGTGCAAGAATATAACAGAAGCGTTCTAGGGGTGTGGGGTATAGAAAAGGTTGGGAACCCCTGTGCTAGGAGGATGTCAAACTGGCGGCCCTTCGTAGAGAAGACAACTTCCAAAGGGAGAACTTTCTGGCTATTTTCCCCTTTGCAAAACTTTGCTTCTTTCGTCACATGCAGGGCGTTGCAAAACGTATGTTTCTGCACCTATTATATCGTGGCGGGGAGGAGGGAAGTAAGCAGGCAAGCAAACACACACACACCAGCTTCTTACTGGACAAACCTTATCACCCTTCGCAGCCAATCGGAACTGCTGAGGAGTTCCATCTGCCCAACCAGCTTGAAGTAGGGGAAGAGGGAAAGAAAATCAGGGGGAAGAGTTAACTAGTAGTGTTGCGCGAAAGGTATAAAAAGTTCCCGCGTGGCAGAATTCGTCCCGTTTGGCTGAAGCCCCCCCCTCATCCATTCACACGAGCTTCTGGGAGAGGCGGTGAAGATCCATCGAAACGGTACGTGCAAATTACATGCAAAAGAGTTCATGAGGGTTCTTGGGAAACTAGAGAAGAGAAAGCTTTTTGTTGTTGGTAAGTGAGAAAAAAAAGTCTGGATCCTGGAGATGCTCCTTCTCAACTTAAAACAAGGGTCTTCAAACTTGGCAAGTTTAAGACTTGTGGACTTCATCTCCCAGAATTCCTGAACTAACATGACTGGAGGAGGAATTCTGGGAGTTGAAGCCACAAGTCTTCAAGCAGTCAAGTTTGAAGACCCTGGCTTAAAACGTAGCTTTCATAAACTCTTACTGTAGGACAGCTGAGCTCCCTATTAGACTTTGCCCATCGATCGGGAAAGGTGCGAGTCGGTTCAGCAATCGCTCAGCGCATTTCTACCTTAAATTGCGTAGAAGTTGAAGCCTCCAGTCCAGTTCCCTCAGAAAGCTATGCCCAGTACGAGAGAGGAGGTCTTCAACCCCAAGAGTGTGACTGCAGTTCGTTACACAACTGCTTGCAGAGGCTTTTGTCCTTCCTATTCAAAAAGCAAGTCGCCGAATTGCTGTTTTAGAACCCAGCTCACCATTTTGCGTCGGCTGAAATGGTTTTTCAACTCCGATGTAGAAGCTCCTTTCTCTTCCTAAATCTTCACTCGAGAGATTTCAACTGCTCTTCAAGCCGCTTATGAGATGTCTCCCTATCCAGAATATGGATACAGTCCCGGATCCCTCAATATAGCTAACAAGATTGAGTGTCCGCACCAATTATGCAAGAAGTTAGTCCTATTAAAAGCAGCCTAGAGATCTTTGCCACGTCGACATTGGTACGGATCGACAAGTAAAAATGAGCAGAATATAAGAGAGAAGAATGGGTCAAGGAGGTTCTATGGAGGGGGAGGGAGGGGGCAGAGGGCTGAGGTGTAGTTAATAATTCTTTTGGGGCTTTTACCACCCTAAATTGGAGGGACGATCTGTGGCTCTCCAGATATTGCTGAAGTAGAATTCCCAGCATCTCTGCTATTAACCATGAAGCCACAGGACTGGATGGACTGGTCCTTTGTTGTAATGATAAGCAATCTTTGTGAGATGATGACACACTTGGAATTTGGATTATTTATGTATTTATTGGATGTATAGAATCTTGTGAGAACTCTTCCACATACCATGAGAGAGGATGTATAGTATAGTATTGACAAAGTGGTTGCTCTAAGCCAGGGGTCTTCAAACTTGACAGCTTTAAGACTTGTGGCCTTCAACTCCCAGAATTCCTCCTCCAGTCATGTTAGCTCAGGAATTCTGGGAATGGAAGTCCACAACTCTTTAACTTGCCAAGTTTGCAGGCCCTTGCTCTAAGCAATGACAGGCAGTCCTCAAAAAGTCATTTACCCAAAGGCGAACTGGTGGAGTTGTTCCTATTCCCCAGTAAGCATACATTTAAATCTCTCAGTGAATAATATGTTACCCTTCAGGTGTTGTTGGACTGCAGCTGCCATCAGTCTTTCCTATGACCGTGCTATCTTGGACTTATGAGAATTAGAGTTTGACGGCATTCAGGGGGCCACATGTTGCCCAACTGTGTTCCAAGCAAGGTGGTTGTAGAGTAGGTTTGAAAGAATGCCTAAGATGTAGCTCAATGTTCATCCAAGATTTCAGGCAAACATTCATTAAGGCTATGATACACATCTTGTTAAGTCAAGGACTGCAAAATCTATTGGGAAAGCTGATTTACTATCGGATAAGAAAATCCTATTATCTTATGTACACAAAGAAGGTTCTTAGTTCTTATTGTGTGCCAAAACCAGAATAGTGCCCATGTGTGATTTGATATGCCAGGAAGACAGTAGAAAGTCATTCAAAGAGTCATCTTTGGCTGGATGAGGAACACAGCTAGGCTTCCCATGGCTCTGTCAGGACTACTTTTCTCCCAATAGTGTTCATCAGGGACATGGATTTTCAAAGATTTTAGGAGATCTGGAGGAGAATGCTTGTTCAACCTCTCCGGTTTTCCTCATTGCTGGTATGATGCCATCTTTTTCTCAACTACTTCTAAGACCCATGGTGGTTAGAATGCAGTACTGCAGGTTAATTCTGCTGACTGCCAGCAGTTCAATCTTGTCCAGTTCAAGGTTGACTCAGCCTTATATCCTTCCAAGGTTGCTAAAATGAGAACCCAGGCTCGTTTAGAGAGAGCTGTAAAGCACTATGAAGTGATATACTGTATAAGTTTTATTGCTATTGCTATCCATTATACAAATACAGAGAAATTTTAATAGATGGGAAGAAAGTATTACTACACTTGTTATCTCCAAATACCAACCCACACTTTGGAAGAGAGTATGGCAGTTATTCTTCAATGAAGACCCTGAAGAGACTTCAAAGATAAACCAGTCTTTTCTGTCTGTTAAAACAGCCTTCTGCCTCTGTCCACACCAAGTTTTAAAGCAGTCCACATCTTCTATTATCTTCTTTAATTCATTACTATAGTTGACTGCTTTCACTGAGGAAGATTGAAATGACTGTTGGCAGAAAGGGCATCTTTTCTTTCTATCACTCACTGTTTTAAATCATATGATGTTTCTCTACATCAACTGACTTTTTAAAAATCTATGTACTAGGTAGGAATACTGAATACATTTTGCTTATTTTTAGCGTTCATTACTTAATGCAGTTGGTATTTTGAAAAACTTCATAGGGAATGTAGTTCAGATTTAGATAACATCTCTTTTCTTAAGTACCCAAATTATATTTGGTGGCCATGACTTGTTCTATTTCTAGGTGTCATCAGCTTTGCTTTGGATTTTTTTTCCCTAATTTTTTAAAATTATTTTTAGAGGTCCTGGCAATAAGGACCTTGTTTAGGATCTGCTAATATCCCAAACAAAGCTGTAGAAGTTTCTGAGACTCTTTTCCACTTTAAATAGTTTGAAGTCATTGCTCTCTTAAGTCAAAATTGTGATAGCATTAAGACAGATGAATGCATACTTGCAACCTACAAAAATCTCTTTCTGTAGTACTGAATCTCCTGGTTGCAACATTTATGCAGGTGGCTATGGAAAAAATTGTGGTTCATTTGTGACTGAGCTGCATGGAAGCTATGGTTCAAATGATAAATAGTATATAGGACTGGAATGTTGGATTTCAAAATGCATTCATTCTTTGATTCATTTATTTTCTGGGAAAGTCTTGTGGAAAATGCTGGCAATAATTGGATACTTATCTCTGTGGTAGTACTAAAGAGCCCCTGGAACAATAAAATTCACTAATGATAGGTGGCAATAACTCCTTGGGTTCCTGATACCATAGGCCTTTTTGGTGCAAAAAGAATGCATGTATATCACAGCTAGTTCTCTCCACCCTTCCGGTAAAAGTAATATTGATCAGTTCTACACAAGCAGAGAGGCAGAAACTTCTGTTTTGCATGGTCTTTTCCATTATGCAATGAAATATTTATAATTCTTTTCTTTCAGATAAACTTTACAATCCGAATCCTTCCCCTCCCATGCACATAAATAACTAAATAAAATTTTCGAGAGCTCCTACTATTACTAATCGAAAGACAGTATGGAAGCAATCAATCCTTTCCAAATACTGTGTGTGTTATTGGGTCCTGTATCGTGCTAAGGCAAAGAGGCATACATTGGTAAGATCACCCAGGAGAGTTATAGCTGATATTTGGACACTCATATACACCCATCTCCATTGCGTTCCATGAGCAAAGCAGGGAAATGGGCAGTACATCACATCTGGAAGCTGTGAATGGACAGAAGGCTCCTTTTATTGGATTGAATATCATGCTTGAAATAGTGAGTCCGTTAAAAGCAATGGAGCAGGTTATGATCACTGATACTTGGAAGTTGCCTCTTGACCATAGTCCTCTATAGAATTCTCTTCCACCCAGTCTTCTCTTGAAATTTTAGAGCTTTCTGCTTAACAGAATTCTGTGCAAAAGGCAACTCTCATCTTTTCACTCTTGCAGGTCTGCAAAATCTACAAATGCATTTAGGGTTTATTTTAATGTTTAGCTTCTCTCTCTCTCCCTCTCCCCCCCCGGAAGGGGCACCTATTTATGGCATTTGCATGCTTTTGAACAACTAGGAGGGCAGGAGTTGGGCAAGGACAGGAGCTCACCCTGTCACATGGCATTTGGGTCTCGAACCCACACGTTCAAATCGGTGTCGACACCTAGCAACTGCCCGGACTTGTCCCTGCAGTTTTCTTGGCAAGATTTTTCAGAAGTGGTCTGCCATTGCTTCCTTCCTAGAGCTGAGAGTGTGTGACTAGCTCAAGGTCACTGAGCTGGCTTTGTGCCTCAGGTGGGGCTAGAACTCACAGTCACCCAGTTCCTAGCCAGATGTCTTAACCACCACACTAAACTGTCTCTCATTTAATTGCACTATAGAACAGGGGTCTCCAACATTAGCAACTTTAAGACTTGTGGACTTCAACTCCTAGAATTCCTCAGCCAGCTTTGCTTTGAGCTTTGCTGGCTGAGGAATTCTGGGAGTTGAAGTCCACAGGTCTCAAAGTTGCCAAGGTTGGAGGCCCCTGCTGTAGAAGATTGATTTATTTATTAAATTTGTATTTTGTCTTTCATCCAAGACCTCAGTGAACCACCATAAATAACACTACTCCCTCCTGTTTTTCACCATCATATCAATCATATCATTAGAGAAGTACTTTATAAACTCACTGTAGATAAATTCTGCTAATCCAAGTTTCTTTTTAACCAATATAGCGAATCACTATATTATTAAATCTGCTTAGACTGCTACTAAAGTCCGTATCTTTTAGGTCTAGCAAGTGGAAAGAGCGATCATTCTAATGCGCATAATGGCTGTACTCAGTGGTTAATTATTCTCCACACAACCAGGGTTTAGACTTAGCAAAACTAAACATTAGCTGTCTATTACCTAGGAACAAAAGTTGGACACACGTCCTAAAAGACTCACAAGAGACTTTGCAAATTGCACATCTATCTACCCTCCCCCCCAAAATATACACACACCAGTTCACACTGCAGCAATCCTAGCTGGAACCCGCTAACCCTCTTCTGACCTCAGTTCTTGCACTTTGGTCTGTCATCTGTTGTAACATTAACAGAGGGCAACCTTTGCACTATTTCTAATGGGGAATTTTCCTCCCTCCTCTATCTTCTTCTGTAGCTCTTTAAAAAAAAAAAGATTTACACTCTAGCAAGGTTGACCATTCCTGCCCAGATCCTGTTGACTGGCTGCCAGGTACTTGATTAGGCAAACAGTCGTCTTTACTTTGGATGCCCCTGACTTATCTTAAATGCCGCCACAGTTTTATAGTGCTGCAACACCTTTTTCTCATTGTGAAACTTTTAGGCTTGGAAAATAGAATTTATTTGTGTGACAAGTGGGCTCATTCAATATCTAGCTACGTCCGTCTCAATTGCTAGCTTTCAAAGCTTGGGGATGGGCAGGAGCAGGAGATGGTAGAAATTTTTCCTAGAAGCCAAAGCCTGTTATTTGACTATGACTTGTACTTTTCAAAATAATAGAAGCGCGCGCACGCGCTCACAGATCCGGTTGTTAAACCAGTTGCAGCCCACCCCTGATTTGCTATCTGCTTCTAGCAATCTGCCTGCCCTCACCCATATTGCTTCTTCTCATCATATGGATAATTCATTTCTTCCATGAGGTATTTTTAGGCTACTTTTAAGAGCCTTATCTTCCCAAGGCAACTTCTAGAGGTTTCCTCAAACAAGTTTGGATGGGGTCCATGACCATACAGGGAAGGGAAAATATCACACAGGGCTTTGCTTTTACAACCCTGAATTTTTTTCCCCTGCTGTGGATGTCCCCAGCTTCCAAGGTACAGCACACAAAATAGTTAATTGAAAGTGGTGATGAAAATAACCAAAAAACATATTACACCTGAAATAAAAAGCAGAAGGAAATAGAAGAGAAAGGGTCAGCATTCTGAGTCTACCTGGAAGTTTAGTCTACCTGCTTTTAGCCTGCATTTTTGTTTTAAAGGCAACATTACGATAGAAATAGCAAGAAAAACAGCATTATCCAGATTCCAGTCCAACTTAAGGCAAGTTTCTGATTCGCATGTGTACGTGCGCACACCCCAACACATGTGTGCACACACATCTTCCTTTAAAAAAAATAGACTGAATGCAGGAATAATGAAAAGCACCTTTATTACTAACATCAAAAGACCTAAGAGACTGCCTATGGAGTTGCACATGATTTTATAACAGAAACCCTCCAAAAATATTGTCTCAATGGGCCAATTAACACATTCTTTTTTATTTTTGAGAATATGCATCTCTTTAAACAATACTGCAAAGAAGCAGTGTCTTGGAAGTACAAAAATATCTATATTTCTCTTACTACAGTAGAACTTGGGTCTTGAGACATTTCAAAATTGGAGAAAGGCACAATCAGATCTTGCCTGGCACTCCCTTGATGTGTTTTTCCACAGCTCCAATCCAGTGGTGGGATTCAAAATTTTGTATTACCAGTTCTGTGGGCGTGGCTTGGTGGGCAGGGCAGGGGAAGGATACTGTAAAATCTCCATTCTCACCCCATCCCACAGGGCAACAAAAGAAGACCCAGCCGATCAGCTGGGACTTGGGAAGCAGAGAACAGATGAGGGCAGGGCCAGTCAGAGGTGGTATTTGCCGCTTCTCTGAACTACTCAAAATTTCCGCTTACCAGTTCTCCAGAACTGGTCAGAACCTGCTGAATACCACCTCTGCTCCACCCTTTCCAATCTGCTATTGGCAAAAGAGGAGCCTAATCCAACACATCAAGGCTTGGAACATCTATTCTAATTATTTGCTTTCCTTTCTAAAATGTCTACTGTTCCCAGGATAGAGATAAATAAAACAGTCTCTGTAAGAGTACTGCTGTTCACATGATTACTCAGTCTCCCTTATACCTTGACTGGACTTAACACTTGCATTGCCCATAATTTTAACTTTGCTCCGACTGTGGCATCCATGGCATAAAAAATGCAATTTTGGCATCTCTGGTCAAAAGAGCAATATGGTATGTATGCTATATACATCATCCAGATGTGGTTCATTAAAATACAGATAGTCCTCGACTTACAATTATTTGTTTAGTAACTATTCAAAGTTACGATACTGAAAAAAGCGACATGACCATTTTTCACAAGACTGTTGCAGCATTTACACAGTCATGTGATCAAAATTTAGAAATTGGGCAACTGGCATAGATTTGTGACAATTGCAGTGTCCCGGAATCATGTGATCATCTTTGGCGACCTTCTGACAAGCAGAGTCAACAGGGAAGCCATATTCACTTAACAAACATGTTACTAACTTAACAACTGCAGTGATTCACTCAACAACTGTGCTAAAAAAAGGTTGTAAAATGAGGCAAAACTCACTTAACAACTATCTTGCTTAGCAATGGAAGTTTTGGTCTCAGATGGCCGTAAGTTGAGGACCACCTCTGCATGACACTTAGAGCCCATTGTATCATTTTATTAAGCCAGTTGTTAATTAGATCGGAATTACAGAAAGGCAAAATATCTTACGCATTCATCTTAGCAAACACAGAAAATAATTGCTCAGTTTGTTGGTCTTGTTACCCAGGATCTAATAAACAGGAAAGGCTGAAAATGTGGGGTTTCCCTCATTATGTTTCCCTTTCTTTTCTAAATAAGGAATTCATTTATTTGCAGGTATTTTATCAGAAGAAAATAATCTTACAAGCTCCCCGCTTCCCAGCCTTAAAATTAACAGGGTGCCATGTATTACTTACCCTAGAGATGGTCAGAAGGAGGACCAATTTCTAGAGATGTCAATGCTTGAAGAATGTAGGACTATGTAGATATTGTTCCAAATTCTGAAGGTCCTGTGTGCATTAAGCAATAGTGCACATTGAGAACATGTCCACATGAGGATTCTAAGCAGCTCCAGACATCTGTTTTTCCCATGATGTCAGCAGGGCTGGAAAATTAAGCTGGTTTATCTCCAGCTCAGCTGTGGCTTAGACAAGAGTGCTGTGGAACTCGTGTTATTCTTGCCTTCTTATGTGGAGATGTTGCTGTTCCACTTGTCTTTTAGCGGGAACTCTTGCTTCATTCCTTCACCTGGTTTTTTGGGGGGACTGTACAGGGAATCCTCGACTTATGACCGTTTACTCAGGAACCTTTCAAAATTACAGTGGCGCTGAACAAAGGGATTTACCACCTGTTCTTAAAGCTGTGGGGGCGGCAGTACCCATCCAATCACTTATCCACCAGCCCTTATGACAGACCTCAGGGATGCTCCCACCTGCATCCCATCTCGCTGGGTCCCTTGGGCCTACCTTTCACCTGGCTGGGTCCCCACACAGGTCTTGGGCTTGCTTCCTGCCCCTCTGGGTCTCACAGTTTTAGTTCCATTCAGGAATAAGAATGGAAATTTGGTTTCAGTTGGTCCAACTATATAACGTCCATTTGGCAGGGTGCCAGGGTTGAGTTTGAGACTGTTCCTCACCACCCAGACCTTCACAGCCTCCAAACACTGAGATAAAACCTTGATCTCACCACTTAGTTAGCCTTAGTTTAGATATATCGTCAGCTTAGTGGTCATACCCAACCTCAAAATGACAGATCACCTCATGCAGATACAAAACAAGAGAGGGGAGAGTGCCAAGTCCTACAGCATCCTGCATATCAAGGAACTCAGGTTCATAGTCTCTTCCCACCAAGATTGACTGGGACCAACCATAAAGAAAGAGGAAAATCACCACAATAGCAATAGCACTGAGACTTATATACCGCTTCACAGTGCTTTACAGCTCTGTCTAAGCAGTTTACAGAGTCAGCAATCTGGGTCCTTGTTTTACCACCTCGGAAGGATGGAAGGCTGAGTCAACCTTGAGTCTGGTGGGATTTGAACTGCCAAACTGAAGGCAGCTGATAGTCAGCAGAAGTGGCCTGCAGTACAGCACTCTAACCACTGCACCATCGAGGCACAATACAGTGCCTCCTATTCTTCATCCCCAGAAAGTGGTCCAGAAATACACTGTGGTCAATTGTATTGAAAACAGCCAAGACATCAAGAACTGGGATAGTCCTGGTTCCTCTAGAGATCACTACAAATGTCCCCGATGGCATCTCTGTACCAGGTTCCTGTCTGAATCCCAACCAAAATGAGTCCAGGGCCCTTTGAAACTGAAGACATTTTTTTAAATCCACACTTTATTGGTTTTTTTGTTGTTTTACTGATATATATATATAATGGCTGAAAACCTCAGTGTGGGTGAGAATGTGTCCTCTTCCTGTTACATTTAAATACACACATGCCTTATGCCAGGGGTGTCAAACTCAAGGCCCGGGGGCCAAATCCAGCCTATGATGTGCTTAGATCTGGCCCATGGGGCCTTCCTGGAGATAGCAAAGGACCGGCCCACGGTGCCTCTGCCAGCAAAAACAGAGCTCGTGAGGGCTGCTGGCAGAGGATGGCAGGAAGCCGTCCCAGCCAAAAATGGAGCTTGAAAGCCCGTTTTCTCTGGCAAAGTGCTCGGGCCACCACAGGTGCCCCCCAACACAAGTGATGTTATGCTGGTCACGCCCACCCTGGCCACACCCACCCCAGCACCCAAGGTCAAACACAACTCTGATGCGACCCTCAGTGAAATAGAGTTTGATACACCTGCCTTATGCCATTATAATGATGCTGCTGTTGCTAAAATAAATTTTAAAAAATCATGAGTATATTCAGATATCCAAATAAATTTATCTTAAAACTTTGGAATGGTCTTTTCTTCCAGCCACCATGACCCACCAGTTTCCAACCCTCTCTCCGGAGCAGAAAAAGGCACTCTCTGACACAGCTCAGCGGATTGTAGCTACTGGCAAAGGGATCCTAGCTGCAGATGAATCTGTAGGTAAGTGCCATCAAACAATTATTTTTCTTCTTTTCTATTGAGGCTGAAAGGTTAGATTCATTCATTTCAGTAGTGAATGATTCAACTATAGGGTACACCATTGATAAATGATGACTGAAGCTCGTTTTCAGAGTTGCCTTAGACAGAGGTCTCCAAACTGGCTGAGGAATTCTGGGAGTTGAAATCCATAAGTCTGCAAGTTGCCAAGTTTAGGGGACCCCTGCCTTAAACAAGATAAGGGAAGACATTCAGAAATGAATTTCACATTATTTTCTACTCTTCTAATCTCTGTTTTTCCTAGTCTGCACACTTTTAGACTGCAGGCAAAGGATAGAAAATGTGAATTTTCCAATCAAAAATTGCTAGTATAATCTCAATTTCCCCTAATCCTATAGGATGGAGAAGATTAGCCAATTTTCTATAAATATCGAGAATATGTTCACATGATGTGGAATGTGAAGATTAAATTCCATGCCTGTAATCTGAAGGAATGTAATCCACATAGGTGATACCACCAGCTACCGTGTTTCCCCGAAAATAAGACACTGTCTTATATTTTTTTGGGCTCCCAAAAACACACTAGGTCTTATTTTCGGGGTAGGTCTTATATATTTATGGTGCCAAATAGTGGGTGTGAATGTGTAGGGGGTGTTTTGGGTGCACAGTTGCTCCCTGAAAAGTCTTCCTGGAACTGGAGATTTACACTAGGTCTTATTTTTGGGGTAGGTCTTATATTAGGGCAGGTTTAGAAAATAGTGCTAGGTCTTACTTTTTGGGTAGGTCTTATTTTCGGGAAAACATGGTATATGTTAGATGATGGCATTTTACAAATCATTGCACGTTATTCATGAATGCACACCCTACCATCTTCTTTTGCGGTGCTTTTAAAACTTGTTATAAATAAAAGAACAGATTGTAGGTAAAGGTCACCAACATGAAGTTCCTGACTTTTAGTGGTTTCCCTCTCCATAGGGACAATGGGTAACAGGCTGCAACGCATCAAGGTGGAGAATACGGAAGAAAATCGCCGTCAGTTCCGTGATATTCTCTTCTCTTCCGACCCATCCATCAGCCAACAGATTGGGGAGTTATTTTCTTCCACGAGACACTCTATCAGAAGGACAACACTGGAAAACTCTTCCCAGCTGTCATTAAAGACAAGGGCATAGTGGTTGGAATCAAGGTAGTTTCAAAATTCTTTCCTAGATGTCTCAAAGGTGCTTTTTTTGAAAGGCAGCTGGACTGTTTTTTTTCCTTGAGGAAGAAAACATTTTGCTTCTCATCCAAGAAGCTTCATCGGTTCTGATGAAGGGGGGATGGAAGGATCAGAACTGATCCCCACCATAAGAACTGATGAAGCTTCTTTTGGATGAGAAGCAAAACATTTTCTTCTTCTTCATGGGAAAAAACAGTCCAGTTGCTTTTTGAGACAACTATGACCTGGATGACTGAGATTCTCCACAGTTGCTGCAGAAAAGTAGAAGTATCCTGCTTTTATCTGCACTTCTATTATAGTATGGATTGCAGGCCATGCAAAAACACAGATAGTATAAAGTAAAGGGGGGAGCTGTGATTTGGTTGATTTACACAGAGTTTACGTGTGGTAAATCATCAGAGTGAGGTTGATCCCATCAATCCAACATATATTGGTAGTGCCCATGTTTAAATGATCTGTGTGCTTTACTACATTTTGTGACACATGTGTATTTAATGCTGTGTTAATTATCCACAGCTGGATAAAGGCACAGCTCCATTGGCAGGAACTAACAATGAAACCAGCATTCAAGGTAAGCTTTCTTTTACGTTATAGAATTTTCAGAAGCATTAACTAGAATGTTAGATAAAAGGATTGAAGAACAAGGAAATGGACACAGTGCATTTGAGGGGAAATACTTCTATAAACAAGCAAGAACAAATTAACATTGGGAGGAATGGAAGCATGGATTTGAGAGGCAGGGTTGCGTTTAGTCCTGAAAACTCGAAGAAATGAGGAATCTAAAAAACAGAGTTTATGTTCAAATAGGAACACAATTACATGCTTAAGGTAGCAAAAGTAATTATGGTCACGTGCCGCAGGGGCAGCGCTTAAAAAGATTTATGAAAAAAACAAGGAATTCTTGTCTAAAGCTTCCTCAAGACTACAAAACAATCCAACTTTTCCATCTGGCATTCCAAGCTTACAGAAGGCAATGGTTTTATTTACGTGGCATTCTTATCCATGGTTAACTCAATCAAGGTATTTTTCAATGAGATCAATAGACAGTATTAGATTCTCATGACAACTGGAGCCATAAGCTAACTTCAAGGATTGAGTTTGCCACATTGGAACAACCCAATTGCTAACATATGTCTACGTTTGCCTTCAGGTCTGGATGGGCTTGCTGAGCGCTGTGCCCAGTATAAGAAAGATGGAGCAGATTTTGGCAAGTGGCGTGCTGTGCTGAAAATTACACAGACAACTCCTTCCACCCTTGCCATCCAGGAGAATGCTAACACATTGGCACGCTATGCTAGCATTTGCCAACAGGTATAATAAGGTGTTCCACAAATATTTGGGTGCTTGGGACAGTTTGTCCAGTGGCTTGATAATGAGTATGATTGTGAGTGTTCCTAGTTTTAAGCTGGCTAAACTCAAGTACAGCCTATCTGGATTTCAATTTAATCATCTCTCTCTGTTTAAACACCAGCATGGCTTAGTTCCTATTGTGGAACCTGAAATCTTACCTGATGGAGACCATGACCTCCAGCGATGTCAGTATGTGACTGAAAAGGTAAAGAGTTGTTGTTGCTGCTATTATTATTATTATTATTATTATTATTATTATTAATCGCACAGTCAGCCAGATAGATGTTCAGACTAGGTTTGGCATTTTAGTCTACCTATCGAGTCCTTACCAAGAACCTAGGATAGGCAAATCTGGATGTTTGATGGTGTTACAGATATTGTCACAATATGGAAGCTGTTTCAAGTAAATCCACCTTCTACAATTGACTTTATCATCATCATCATCAGTGTGGTCCACTTTTTGGTCTAAAATTAAATTCCTATGAGTGCAATGGTCTCATCCCCTGGTTATCAGAGTTTACTCACTTAGAATGTATTTCTAATCTTCAAGGACTTTAAGTCCAAACTGTTTTGTGTTTCTCTTAATATTTATTTATACTCCTAAGTTATATAATTAAAATAGAACCATTTAACCTCAGCCGTTATGGGTATAATTAGAGATTTGTGCAGGCTTGTATTTTTATTAGAAATAAATAGGCAAAAATATACACCAACCATGAACATACATGCCACTTTAGAAATCTTGGGCTAATGCCTTTTGAAGTGAAATGAGTAAAGACGAAGATTATTTTCTCCATTGTTTTTAAAATATAAGGCGAGTGTATGTTACTGAGCCACACCTTCCAACATTTCTTATCCTGGACCATAATGGAGGTTAAAGGAACTTACATACTTGACGTCTAGAACAGTGGTTCCCAACTTTTGTGGCTTGGCGGCCTGCCAGGGGGAGAAGGGAATTGGGTCGTGTGAATAGCTGGCCAGCACACACACACACACACACATGCACACATAGCTCGACTGCAAATTGAGCTGTGCACACATGATGCGCGTACTGGCCCACTAATCATGTGACCTGGTTCCGAATAGCCACGCCTGGTAGTGGGCTGTGGGTTGGGGACCCCTGATTTAGAGGACCTGATTAGATGTAAGCAAAGCGTAATCAATGATAATATGTTGCACTCCTATCATTTTCAGTCAGTGTGAGTGTTAATGAATGACAGAGAATAGTCTGACACTGAAGAAAAGTACCAGGCTGAGGAAGAACAGCCATCTTGAGTAGCCATGGGAGACACTGAAGGAAACTTATTGGCAAGATTGTTGCTGAACCATCTTGTCTGAGGATAAAGGTGCACTTATCTGAGAGTTAGCACACTAAAAGAAGTGAGGCTGTAAGCATATTATAAACACTTCCACCATCTCTTTTCTTTGTATCTCAGGTGCTGGCTGCTGTTTATAAGGCCTTGAATGACCACCATGTTTATTTGGAAGGGACACTGCTGAAGCCCAACATGGTGACAGCTGGACAAGCTTGCCCCAAAAAATATACTCCACAAGATGTGGCCATGGCAACAGTTACAGCTCTCCTTCGGACAGTCCCAGCAGCTGTTCCAGGTAATTCTTCAGGCCCTGTTATTTGAGCAACTGAAATCTCCTCGGCTGTTATTTCATTTCAGTTTTCCCTACTAATTAAGTGTGTTTTAAAGCTAATTTGAACATCTTGAATCAATATTTCTTGGTTTTTGAAGGGAAAAATGTGTTTTCATATGAATGTTCTATCCATGGCGAGAATTGATTTTCGGCACACAAAATCTTTTGCACTCACACTTGCCAATTGTGCACCTATCTTCAGCCTGCTCAGTTTGTATGGTGGAAGACTGAAAGTCTCTAGTGCCTTATTCCAGAAGTCTTATGGGTCTTCACACCTTAGTTTCATCTCATGCTTTCAGGGAGTGACTAGGTAGCTCTGCTGTCACTCCTATCTTCCATAGTACTTCACTGGAGTTCACTTCCTTCCTTAGATATGAGATAGTCCAGTTTCATTTTAACTTAATTTTTAAAGCACTAAATGGCTTAGAATTAGGTTATTTGAAAGAATCCCTACAAAATGTGGCCTATTGGGGTCATAAATGTAACTTAGGTCAACATGTGGTTTTTACTGGGGTAGTCCCATCTTTATTACATCTTCTCAGTAGAAGGGTTCCTGTTTTCATTTGTGATTACTTTTTTAATAAGCCTGAAAATTTCAGTCCACATTTAAAATGATTGTAAGATGCAGCTCCAAAATTTGACATCTTGCTGGGTTTGGTTTTATTATGTTTAAATGTGGCCTCTGTTGAAATGGAATGTTTACAGTATAGTGTAGCTTGAATTAGCTGTCTTTTAATATGTTTTAATTCTCTGAATTCTTGAAAAATAAGAAATTTTTGAAAAATATGAAAAGTAAACTACCTTGACAAACTTTTTACCTTGAAAGGGGAATTTAAAAAAATGTTTTGATGAGAAACATTGGAGGCACATAAACAGAAAATAAAGATGCCCTTGAGTGAAGTCCAACCTCACATATTTTTCATGACAACACAGGTAGTCCCCGACTTATGACCACAATTGAGTCCAAAATTTCTGTTGCTAAGCGAGACAGTTAAATGAGTTTTACCCCACTTTACAACCTTTCTTGCCCCAGTTGTTAAGTGAATCACTACAGTTCTAAAATTAGTAGCACAGTTGTTCAGTGAATCTGGCTTCCCCATTGACTGTGCTTGTCAGAAGGTCTCAAAAGGTGATCACATGACCTCAGGACACTGCAACCGTCACAAATATAAACAAGTTGCCAAGTATCCAAATTTTGATCACATGACTACAAGGTTGCTGTAACTGTCAAATTTTGATCACATGACCACAGGGTTGCTGTAACTTTCAAATTTTGATCACATGACTACAGGGTTGCTGTAATTGTCTAAGTGCGAAAAATGGTCATAAGTCACTTTTTTCAGTGCCATTGTAACTTTGAATGGTCACTAAACGAATAATTGTAAGTCAAGAACTACCTCTAATATGGAACTAGCTGACCATCATTTCCTTCTGAGATTTTGGATTGATTAGTCGACTCATATAAAAAGTCATGATTAATCCAGCACAGTTACTTTATCATTTACGAATTTGAGCCATCAGTATCTTGTAATCTGATTCAAACTGCAGGAATTTGCTTCCTTTCTGGGGGCCAAAGTGAAGAGGAGGCCTCCATTAACCTCAATGCTATCAATCTCTGCCCACTGCCCAAACCCTGGAAGCTGACTTTCTCATATGGACGAGCTCTACAGGCATCAGCATTGGCTGCCTGGTCTGGCAAGCCTGAGAATAAGAAGGCTTCCCAAGAGGCCTTCATGAAACGGGCAAAGGTAAGCCAGTATCCTTAAAAGAACCAGAATCTCAAAGGTGCCAAAACTAAACAACATAATCAGTATATGTTTCAAACTCAAGTATTATTGCTTTCAGCCAAGCTATTTCTAGCATTTTTTTCTACTAATAGAACAGGAATGGATGCATCTTCCCTCAAATTTCATTTCTTTTAAAATGATCCAGCTATCTGTCACCATACTACTGGATACACCCTTTGGAGGACAAAATTATAAAAGGGGCCCATAATTATAATTGAAAAGTGTGCCCCAAGGACCAAGCAGGTCAACTGTCCTGGTTTATCATGTAAAAATCTAAACATGTCATTCAGTCAATAAACCCAAGTTAAATGAGACCTGACACCTGAGTTAAACCAAGCTCAGGATGCTATGGAACCTCACTATGCAAATTTTGTGATCAAGCCATAGTAGTTGCACTATAAACGGGATAGTTTAGTCTAGTGGTTAAGCCCAAGGTATTGGTGTAGAAGCCAGGAGACAGTCAGTTCTAGTCCCACATCACCTTAGGTATAAAAACTAGCTGGATGACTTTGAGCTAGTCGCTCTCTTTCAGCCCACCTCACAGGGATGTTGTTGTGGGGAAAACAGGAGAGAGAAGTATTACCAGTAGGTATATTCATCGCCTTAAAATCTATTTAAAGACATTGAGAAGGAAGAGAAGACTTCTATGAAAGCATTATTAGAGTGAAATTTACACAGATGTGAGGATTTTCTAGCATTGTGTTGTGGTATATTTAATTCACAATTCATCTTGATTGACTCTATAGGTAACATATTTGTGGTCTTATCTACAATAACAAATATTTCAAATTTAATGCTATTTTTCATATTTAATATATCTGATACAAATTACATTGTTTATATAAATACATATTATATCATAGTTGGTTTAAAAATATAGACTGAATAGGTGTATTTTTCCACCAGCCAAATTGACAGCTTAATTTCTTGTAGAAATTATTCAGTATAGTTCAATGCAGCACTGTAACAAGGGCCTGATGAGTAAAACATGCTTAGAAACTTAAGCATTGGTTAGATTAACTGATTTTTCTTAAATATTTGTTTTTGTTACTACCTGTATCTTTCTCTTTTCTTTTTCAGATTAATGGCTTAGCTTGCAAAGGCCAGTATGTCACATCTGAAAAGAGTAGTGGAGCAGCCACCCAATCACTGTTTAGTCCCAGTTACACATACTAGTTTAACAGCGAAAACAACCAACCTCGAGAACACCAAGGACCCCTCATTTCAACCCTGAGCTACAAATATTCTCCTTTACTGACATACTAGTTCATAAAGCATGGCAGTTCAGTTACCCTCTCCTACAGTTGACAAAAGGCTGAAAGAGAAAAGATTCCACAATACACCTGTGTTTCCCTAAATCTACCCCAAAAACAAGCCATAGCCCAATTTTCACGCCTTTGCCTAATATAAGCCCTACCCCAAAAATAAGCCCGAGTTAAGCTCCACCCACCATCTGATTGTATGAGGTGGGGCAAGGCGCATGCATAAAAGTGAAGCTAGAGCGGAGGTGGGTGTGCAGCTGCTCCACATGCCCCGCACACACTTACTTTAGTACTGCCGCAGCACTGCTGCCTGAATTTTTCTTGGACTGCTTGCAGCTGCTTGCAGCATTATGCTGCGTGGCTTGTTGCGTCGGTACCTCCGGCTCATCGCGTTGGGGCCTCCAGCTCATCGCGTTGGGGCCTTTGGCTCGTCATGTTGGTGCCTCCGGCTCGTCGCGTTGGGGCCTCCGGCTCGTCGCCCCGGGGCCTCCGGCTCGTCGCGTTGGGGCCTCCGGCTCGTCGCTCCGGGGCCTCCGGCTCGTCGCTCCGGGGCCTCCGGCTCGTCGCTCGGGGCCACCGGCCGTCGCTCCGGGGCCTCCGGCTCGTCGCTCCGGGGCCTCCGGCTCGTCGCTCCGGGGCCTCCGGCTCGTCGCTCCGGGGCCTCCGGCTCGTCGCGTTGGGGCCTCCGGCTCGTCGCTCCGGGGCCTCCGGCTCGTCGCCGGGGCCTCCGGCTCGCCGCTCGGGCCCCGGCTCGTCGCTCCGGGGCCTCCGGCTCATCGCGTTGGGGCTTCCGGCTCGTCGCGTTGGGGCCTCCGGCTCGTCGCCCCGGTGCATCTGGCTCATCGCGTTGGTGGCAGCACCGGTGCAACAATCCACGTGGCATATGGCTGCAAACAGCCACAAGCAGCCGCAGAAGAAGTGAGGCAGTGGTGCAACAGGTGTCAGGGCATGGGCAGCCTAGCTGCTGTAGTTGTAAGGTAAGCGGGTAAGACATCTCCTGAAAATAAGACCTGACACTTATTTTGGGGCTCAAAAGAAAATAAGACCCGGTCTTATTTTTGGGGAAACACAGTATATTCCTAGCAGGAACAGCAAATGGACGGATTTCAATGGTAGGCATCATGGCAACTCTGTAAATCCTTTGGCACCATGCAAATTAATTTAAATACATTCATAAGGAACCAGGCAGGTTTTAAGAATCTAATTTATCATTAATTGGTCCACTGTCTTTTTATGACTCCCTCCATGTCCTATTATTATCCAAGGGGAGAAATATGAATAAAATGCCCGTGTGCAGAGAACAACATGAAGAACATCAAGAGGAAGAAAGAAGAAGTAGAAAGTGCCTTTTCCACTCTGTAAACTCAGAGCAAATGTCTTACCACTGTGAAAAGATTAAATGGCTGTGAAAGTTTGGCCAAGTCTGTATCTGTTATTCATTTCTGGTCCCATTGCATTTTTGTTTTTTTTAGGGGGGAGGGAAAGAGAGATTTTATATTTAAAACAGAATACACCTAGAACCTGAACTATTTCTTTAAGTACAAGAACTGAACTATTTCTTTAACTATGTAAAAGAAACACATTCCATGGAAAAATCACCCAGGGAAATCCTGCTTTAGATAAATGATCCATAGGCCCAAACTACCTATTGGCTAAACCAGATAGTATAAGTGTATAAATGGACCTGCCTGCTCAAGAACTCTTACTGGCTCAAAGCAACAAGATATCTTTGGTGGCAGGGATCAGACATCGCCTAATTTCAACACCCTTGTTTGATCACAGCCCTCTTCAGCTTCTGCTCATAGGGAGCTTCTATTTTTCTGTCATCCAATACAATTTGATGTTTAATGTCAGCAGAAGCTAGTAGACAGTTCATTTCTGTTTTGATATAAATTCATCCCTTTGTGGGAATAGCATTTATGGTGTCCTTGCCTAAAGCCAATATCTAAACAATGCACAAATGTACACAGCAGGCATGAACATGCTACCAACATAAAACAGCAGTGTTTAAATATATAATAACCCTAGGTGCAGGGGTGGGATTCTACCAGTTCGGACTGGTTCTATAGAATCTATTGTTATGATTCTGTGCAGTTTGGAGGACCGGCAAATTGTGCCCCTGGCTGGCCCGGCCCTCTCCGCCCACCCCTCCCCTCCCCGTGCAGTCCGTCCTTATCGTGCATGCGCAACATTGCACACATGCTGACATCGCTGACTGTGTTCTTCCCTGCCCAGTCACTCCTTAAGGTATCTCTTTTTTTCCCCTCCCGACCATCAGCTGTTCCTATGATCAGCTGTGTCAGGATTCCCCTCACTGCCTTACTGCTTCACCCAGGAGGCTTCCCTGAGGCCCAGGAAGGCAAAAAATGGAGGGGGGTACAGCAGCACAGCGCCCCCTCCATTTTTTGCCTTCCTGGGCCCCAGGGAAGCTTCTTGGGAGCAAAAACGCCCCCCAGGAGGCTCCAGAGGCCCAGAAAGCCCTAAAACAGAGTTCAGTGGGGTGCTGCGTGTTCCCCATGCTCCATTTTTTCCCTGAGCCCCAGAAAAGCCTTCTGGGAGCAAAAATGCCCTGCCAGGAGGCTCCCCTGAGGCCCAGAAGGTTCAAAAATTGGGAGGGGGGGTGCTGCAAAAAGCCATGCCCACCCAGTCACATGGCCATGCCCACCTGGCCACGCCCACAGAGCTGGTTGTTACAAAATTTGAATCCCACCCCTGCCTAGGGGTGGATCTGCATGTATACTTGAGTAGAAATAAAATAGCCTGATTTAAAATCCTGGTCAGGAATGAGTCTTGAGACCAATGGTGGGCCGGGCCATTTTCGCAATTTGGAAGAAAGTAAGAGTGTGAACTGTTAGAATATGTGCAGAGTAACCCTTGTATAACAAGGATATGCACATGGAAACGTATATGAGAACAGTTATAAATAAATATACAGCCACATAGAGTTAAATCAAGTTGTGTTAATGTTTACCTGAAGAAATAGCACAGTCCAATAAACAGTCCATGTCATACACGTTTTTAACAGTCCAGTAATATCCAGTTATAAAGTCTTCTTTCCGGTTTGATGTCTTTTACAGCAGACAAATATCAAACCATAATACAACAGATAACCTTCGATATCAACAGAATATCAAAGTAAACAGGGTTAGTCAGTATCGGTCCATAGTCAGTATAAGTATCAAGAGATCATCAGTGAGAAAGAGAATTAAACCATGATCTATAGCTCCCTCTTATGGCAACTTGCAGCTTACTCAACCAACCAGAACATAGTATAATACATTGCAGTATTCTTCCTTAAAGCTACAGACATATATATTTGTGATTTATATATTGTCAACCCAACTAGGTTGTGTACATATACATAACATGAACAACGCTTCTTATCAGCCACCAGCCACCTCTTGTCTTCCAAGCTCACCCTACCAGCATTTTCAGTTCTCACATGCCAATCTTTCCCAAGGGTAGGACAAAAAAGATGCACTTGCGGGTCGTTGCCCCGCCACTGCTGAAAAGAAATGGGTAAGTCCTCAACTTACCACCACAATTGAGCCCAAGATTTTTGTTGTTAACTGAGACATCTGTTGAGTGAGTTTTGCCCCCTTTTATGATCTTTCTTGTTCAGTGAATCACTGCAGTTGATAAGTTACCAAACCGGTTGTTACATGAAACTGGCTTATCCCATTGACTTTGGCTTGTCAGGTCACAAAAAAGGGATCGCATGGCCTTTTGGGACACTCTGCAATGGTCATAAATGTGAAATCAGTTGTCGAATTTTGATCTCATGATGGTGGGGATGCTGCAAAGACTCATAACTCTGAAAAATAGTCATCAATCACTTTTCTCAGTGCCGCTGTAACTTTGAACGGTCACTAAACGAATTGTTGTAAGAGGACTATCCGTATAAATCTCAGCCAATGAGAACGGAAATCACCTTCTAGCCCGGTTAGACCCCGCGATCTTCACTTCTCTGTGGCGGAGAGGGGCAAAAAAGTCACGGTGCAATTAAAACCTGCTCAGTTTTAAACGGATGTTGGTTATTTCCCAATAAAAGCTGAGCCAAGCGCTTCTTTCCGCTCTCTAATTTGTTTTTGGCACCTTTTCCAGGGCCGGGAGGGAAAAAAAATAGAGCATGCTCCGATTGCTACGGCATCAGGAACAAGACAACCAGCCGTAGTAAACGTTTTATTTTTCTGAGCAACAGCGACTTCGCATTGAGGCCGCACTGATCGCGCCAAGTTTACTTCTAACCTATTATGTCTCTATGGGAAGGCACAAACTACATATCCCACAATGCCAAGGGCTTTCGCGCCCCCTCTTTCCCAGCGGCGGGGCGGGGCTTTCTTTGCGTCTGCAAGATGGCGGATGCCAGCGCACTGCTGAGAGCGTGGAGGCACCGGCTGAGTTGGGTTCCTGGACCCAGGAGTTTCTTGGGGAAAAAGAAGTAAGTGTCTGATGGGCCTCTTTCCATGCAACAACCACGGAAAGAGGCTCGCCATATTGGGACGGACGGGTACACAACATGGGGATAAGTTAAAGTCTGTAGAGATTCTAAGTCATCCGGGTCAGGGTTATCTCAAAGGTGCCTTTTCAGGAGGCAACTGGACTTTCTTGTTTTTTTTCTTTTGAAGACGTTTCGCTTCTCATCTAAGAAGCTTATTCAGCTCTGACAGGAGAGTGCGGAATGGAAAGATTTATATTCCTTGAAGGCAGCTGGTCGTTTGCATCCTTTTAGAGCAGGGGTCCCCAAACTTTATTTTTATTTTATTTATTTATTTTGTCAAAAGCTTACAATACAATAGAAATAAGAATAAACATAAGTTTAAATATAAGAAATAGGAACTAATAATTGGGTCAATAGGACAGGGATGTTAGGCACGATTGTGCGCTTATGCACGCCCCTTACAGATCTCTTTAGGAATGGGGTGAGGTCAATAGAGGTTAGTTTGAGGGTAAAGGAGTGGGGGTTTGAGCAGGTGACAACAAAATCAGGTAGTGAGTTCCAGACATTGAGCACTCTGTTGCAGAAATCATACTTCCTGCAATCGAGTTTGGAGTGGTTTACATTAAGTTTATATCTGTTGTGTGCTCTTGTGTTGTTGTGGTTAAAGCTGAAATAGTCATTAACTGGTAAGACATTGTAACATATAATTTTATGTACTATGCTTAAGTCCAATCTTAGCTGGCGTAGTTCAAGGTTGTCTGTTTCTGGGAGTTGAAGTCCACAAGTCTTAAAGTTGCCAAGTTTGGAGACCTCTGTTTTAGAGGGTCGTTGAAGCACTTGGAGGTTTATCTAGGTCTTCAAGGTTACCTGAGTAGTGCTCCTGATTCCTGAGGACACAGATAAACCTCCAGGTGACCCTGAAGACACAGTTAAACCTCCAAGTGCTTCAACAACCCTCTCAAAGGATGCAGATGACAGCTGTCTGCAAGGAATATAAATCCTTCTGTTCCCCACTATCCTGGTCAGAGCTGAAGAAGCTTCTTGGATGAGAAGTGAAACGTCTTCAAAAGAAAAAAAGAAAGAAAGTCCAGCTGCCTCCTGAAAAAGGACCTTTGGGACATGGGGATAAGTTGGAGTAAGACAGTGCGTGGAATGGTTAACAGAATTGAGTTGCAAAAATTCAAATGGCACTAAATGACAGCAAAAAGAGACTGGCTGCCCTCTTAGGATCACCCAGATGTTTGCAGGAGAGAAAGAGAGAGTCCTTGGAATGCAGAATCTCAAGTTTTCTTTTTCTGCAACTTTTACCTGGAGAACCTCTGGTTGTGTGTTGAATGTCAGGCACCTTTAAACTTTTCATATTATGTTTTCCTACCTCTGAAGTTGCAATGATTAATAGCACTCTTCCCAGGGTGTTATGTTTCAGAACCCTGATGTACAGTTCCAGGTTTTCCTGCCAGGATGGTTTGGTTAGATTCTCTATTGCTGGCAACTTTAAGCTCTTTGGAAATAAAAGGGAAAAAGTCCCCATGACCCAGTGTACTAGGGGACAGTCTAATTTATTTGAACAGTGCTGTGGACAAACTAGAAATAGTCCTCAACTTACAACAATTCAGTTAGTGATTGTTCAAAGTTACAACAGCACTGAAAAAAATGACTTATGACCATTTTCAAAGTTATGACCATTGCAGGAGCCCCATTGTCATGTGATTTACATTCAGATGCTTGACAACTGACTCACATTTATGATGGTTGCAGTGTCCTGGGGTCATGTGACCATCATTTGCCACATTCTGACAAGCAAAGTCAATGCGGCAGCCAGATTCATTTAACAAACTTGGTTAGTAATTTAGCAACTGCAGTGATTCACTTAACAAATGTGGCAAGAAGAGTTGTAAAATGAGGCAAAACTCACTTAACAAATTTCTCACATAGCAACATACATTTTGAGCTCAATTGTGGTCATACGTTGAGGACTACCTCTATAAGTACCATCCATTGAAGGAGGGTACAAACAGCCTTTATAGGTTGTATAATAAATGCTGATCAGTAATGATGTCAAATGCCAATCATAACATAGATTAGATTTTCTGCTTATAGTGAGATAAGCAGAACAATAAATTGGAGGTCTGCATTAGTTAGTTTTTGTGGTTAGTTCCATCCTAGTTTCCCATTTAAAAATAAAGTGCTAGCTTAAGATAACTCATGAGCTAACATCAGCAAATACCTAAGCAAGTTATTAAAGAGGTGTACTTTTGCTCAAGGGCCTTGATAAATTGAAATTTTAGGTTCAAATACCTGATTTGTTTCTTCAAAAAAATGAGCAAAGTAGTCAGACAGATTGGTATTAATAAATGTGAGATGTGTCCCTGAAGAATTAGATTTTGAGGGAAAAGATTCTTAGTTTAGATTTATGCCTACATACATATGCAGCAGTTTTAGCAATCCCAGTTAGATTAGGTGATGTCAAGGCTTTTTTAACCAATTGATCTGTGAGACAGATTTCTGAACCAAGAAGACAGCCAACAAAATTCAACACAACTTATTTTTGTCCCAGAGGGCCATTACTACCGATGACTTTAAGAGGAGGAGTTGAACAATGTCTTCATTTATTTGGATTTAAGTAATATTTATTATTACATATTTATTATATTTCGATTTACAAACATTTATACAGTCCACAAACCATTTTGGGAGAATGATTGTCTTGGAATAAAGGGCATTAATTATAAATAGTAAGTCTTTGAATATGTAAGCGGTGATACCAGGTTGGTTTAAAAATCCTCTTCTAAATTTATTTCAACAGGAAACAAGATCAGTCAACAGCAGTAGAACCCATGAAAGATGTTTGCCCTGTGATAGACGTTTGCCCTCCACCACGAAGTAAGAAATACATTCCCCCTGAATATCTCCAGAATCATCTGGAATCTCGCGTGAGAGAGATTTGGGGATCCTCAGTTTCGAGTGACTGGCAGAGGACACCACTAGCAGACATCGGTTTAAAGTATCAGCTATTGGCACAAATGGCAGCAGATGTGGACCACACAGTCCCCAATAACCAGCTCCATCAAATGAAGAGTGCGGGAGATGTCTTGGATTTCTACAGTACACCTGTAAAAGACATCTCAAAGTTAGATGAATTGAGCATGCAAGAACTTCCACCGAATCTGAAGATCACTTGGGAGTATGAATTAAAACAATCAAAGTACTGATGTCATTTGTCCTCGGTAAAACAGCATCAGTATAACAAGGAGATAAAGCTTGTTTTTGTTTTCCCAAGTTTCCAAATAATTTTTCTTACCTCCCTGAAAATAACATTAATACATTCAAGCAAATAATTCATGCATGCCTTTTTGTTTTTTGAGACAAAGAACTTGAGAGGATGTTTTTTTTTATCCAGGCTGTTCTTCGTCAGAGGAGACTGTGAATATCAAAATGAGTCACCAGAAAATATCTGAGACTTGGTTTTCCTCTTCTTCCTTTTACCCTCATTTATCCTGTATTTGTTAATCAAGAAAAGTTCTTATGTTGATCATATATAAAATGATGTTGAGGCAGCAATTAACTTAGTCTATTAAACATTGGAGACCTCTCTCAGATAGCAAACCTGTTAATTGAATAGGAAGGAAGTGCGCCATCTTAATGTAAGACAACTGTGAATACTGGTTTTTTTAATCTACATCAATGAATTTTGTTTGCTGTATTCAGTATAAAAGTAACATAATAAAGAGGACAGATCTCCTTTTATGACATAAAAATAGTGGGAATCTCATGTAAGAAATTAAAGTTATCCATTACAAGAGAATATTTATATATAGAGCTCAGGGTTGAACTGTGGAATCATTGATGTTGTCCTGGCATTTAACTGGCTGGCTTGTGATATTTGGGTCCCATTACACTAGGTAACCACTGGGTGAGTAAATATGGGATTTGCTTTCTGTTTATATACAATAGTTTGCCCTGTTGATGGTGTGTGTGTGTATGTGTGTGTATTTTCCTCTTGGTAGTTCTTTGATTGGAATATTATTTTCTTGATAGTTTGTCTGATATTAATCCCTATTTGTTTGGGTGTTGGCTTCAGAAAATGATCTTTGGTCTTTTTGTTTCTTACATTTTGATTGTCTCTTTTGAATGGTACAGTATGTAGATATGGTTTATAAGTCTGTTGATGGTTAATTTGTCTGAATGCTAAACGTTTAAGCATTTTTCATTTTGTTTTAAGATGCTAATAATTTTCCAGTTGACACTGCAGTTGAGTCTGTCTATATTGTGAGATTAAGGAGTTTTAATTGTGCCTTCTGACTGCTAGTTCGTGTTTACGAATATGCTCTGCTAGTCTTCTGCGTGTTGTTCATAATGGCTGTTACAGTCCTTACACTGTAAGTTGTAGATGACTGCTGTTTTAATTTTTTGTTTTTTCCTTCTCGTGCTACGGGTTTGCTTAAAATGTTTTGGAGGGCTTTAGTTGGTGTGCGCTATAGTGTATCCATGCAGTTGTAATAGTCTGCTGTCTCTGAAATGTTTTTGATTCATGGTAATTTATCCTTTCCATGGATTGTGCTGTTTGTGCTGCAGTGGGTCAATTGGTCAGGCACTTTTTAATTAAGTTGTGCAGATATTCATTTTGTTGGAAGATGTATAGGTGATCTGTTTCCTTCTTCTGGTGTTCTTGGTTGTTACAATGCATTTATACTTTTTTTGAATACAGGTAGTCCTCAACTTATGACCTACAATTGAGCCCCACATTTATGTTGCTAAGTGAGAAATTTGTGAAGTGAGTTTTGCTCCATTTTACGACTTTTCTTGTCACAGTTGTTAAGTGAATCACTGCAGTTGGTAAATTAATAACACAGTTGTGAAATGAATCTGGCTTCCCCATTGACTTTGCTTGTCAGAGAGTTGCAAAAGGTAAATCACATGACCACGGGACAGTGCAACCGTCATAAATGTGAGTCAGTTGTCAAAGCATCCAAAATGTAAATCATGCGATCATGGGGGTGCTGCAACAGTCATAAGTGTGAAACACCATCATAAATTACTTTTTTTTCAGGGCCATTGGAACTTTGAATGGTCACTAAGTGAACTGTTGTAAGTCAAGGACTATCTGTAATGTTCTTACACATCCCTGGTGGGAAGTTAGGTTGTTACTTTGGTAGTGGTGCACTTGGTTAATGTGCATTATGTTTTGATAGACTTGCATTTCTAATTTGTTATCATTTCTTCTGCTGGTAAGGATATCCAGGAAGGGTAGTGCATTGTTTTCTTCTTCCCTTGTAAATTTTATTCGTTTGAAGATGGCACTCTGTGGTCACAATCATGGTTGAGAAATAGCAATGCTTTGCTACCCGTAATACCAACAGATAATCCTTAGAAAGACTCTTACCTGTGTTTGATTGAGTTCACTCTTCATTTTTCTTCATTGGCATTCCAGGTATCTTTTATGATGCTTTGTCACCCAGAGCTCCTTTGAAAACAAAGAGGCCCCTCCAGGATCCACAAGCATAGGTGCCATCTAACTGAAGGACAAAATCTCCTCCTCATTCCAAGCTCAACAAAGGTCTCAGTTGAACCACGTACCAGAGCCCCAGGAACAATTCCAAACTTACTCTGGAATCCAGTAGGGTTTATCAGGTGGTTAGGGTAGGTAGACTATTCAGAGATCCTGCCTCCCCACAGGGAAGTGCAGCACCAGAGAACTCCAAACCAATGAGGAATGATTTCTCCATGTCAGGGGACTGATGGTAACATCTCCCAACTCTACATCATGTTGTATTGATATAACATGAAAGCCATGACAGATGCATGATGTTCACAAGGAGCTGGACCAGAAATAAGTTGGGTAAGATCCATAATTGTTATGGTGGTTGAGAATTCCCAAGGCATCTCTGAGTCCATGCCAACTGAAGGGACAGCAGATTGAAGGAATGCCACTGCCTGTCTAGCCACAGATTTGAGCAGCTCAAGTAGGTTACTATCCAATAGGAAGAGTGGTACATAAGCCAGTCTCTTCTCAGGCTGCAACTGAGCCATGGTGGCACAGTGCTTAGAATGCAGTATTGCAGGCTAATTCACTACTCACTGTCAGGAGTTCGATTCTGACCAGCTCAAGATTGACTCAGCTTTCCATCCTTCTGAGATTGGAAAAATGAAAACTCAGATTGTTGGGGGCAACATGCTGACTCTGTAAGCCCCTTAGAGAGGGCTGTAAAGCACTGAAGCGGTATATAAGTCTAAGTGCTATTGCTGTTGCTATAATTCATTTTCACAAACAAGGGCTGATGCTTGGCAATCTGCAAAGCCGTTAGGGTGTCTCAGATAATCGTTGCCACATCTCTATCATGATTCTGTGATTATGACTGATGTAAAGCAGGAAACCTGGCTGGGCACATCTAGAGGGGAACATCTCACCCACCCACACCTATGCCCAGGTAAGTTTCAACAGTGCAAAGATGATCCACCCCCTCATCCAAAATGAAGTTATGGATGAGACCAGCTTTATTACAGGCTGGCCATGCATTAAGCAGCAGGAGTCAGGGTCTCTAGACATGACTACCAGGCCATGGACACAGCATAGAGGTAGGGCTGGAAAGTGACATTGATACTAACATCAAGGGTGAGTTCATGGTGAGTTATTTGCATAATGACATATAAATGATACAAAAACTATTTGATTGCATAATAGTCTCATTGCTTAAACAATATAAATCTTTGCAAATGATGTGAATTATAGACACTCAAAAATAACACTCATACATTCCTGTTGTACGCATGATCAATTACGGATTCACCATACTAAACTGTTGGGTTGTTTTGTACAACCCATTAGACCATGGATCTTCAAACTTGACAGCTCTAAGACTTGTGGACTTCAACCCCCAGAATTCCTCCTCCAGTCATGTTAGCTTGGGAATTCTGGGAGTTGAAGTCCAAAAGTCTTAAACTTGCCAAATTTGAAGACCCTTGCATTAGACTAAAGTGGGATTGGATAGTTTGTGGGGCAACACATAGAAATCCAGCTATTGTTATAGTATTAGGTGAAGAAGGCTATTTCATAAAACCAGAATATGCTTTATTTGGCCTGTGGGGCGGGGCGGGGAGATGGGGCAGCATAGTATATGAACTTTGGTAATCCACGTCCTCAGTTTAGTATGTTATGCACATCCAGCTAATCAACTCTATAGAAAAGAGTTTCTCTTTTCAAGTTGGATGAATGGTTACTTTTTAAAAAAATATCCAGGTTTGTCTTATGACCATTTGCTCCACTTATACAACCTGTTTCTACTTCTGCATCTGTAACAAACCTGCAAGCTAGATGATCCAGAGGGGTATGGCGAGAATGTGTAGAATGCATAGCCATGGTTGTCCGTAGTGGAAGACTTGGAGACACTTTCAACCAAAGGCTGACTATCAAACTTGAAACCATTACAAAGCGTTCCTGATTTTAAGTACTGTATGTTGTTGCTCTTACACTCATTCATTCTTCTGTACACCCTCACATGCCCACAGCCTACTCATCTATGTTGACCAGGCTGTGTGTAAGCTAGAGGAAGGGAAGTCACTAAGCCCAAACCCCAAATGTTTCAAACTGCTGATGTGAATAAGATCCTTTCTAGCACCCAAAGTCCTTGCTTTATTGATCTGTAAAATTCATCCAACAGTTAATGGGATAAGGGCTTCCTTGCACTCCAGGCCTTTTTGCCTGATGACATTTCTATTAGGTGCACACATAAGAGTTGCCTTGCAGCAAGATAGGCAGCAAATACATTTAATAAATAAAAAACATTGTTTGGCTCTTAATGATTTGATTCTTTCCTGAAAGTGTCTTTTTGACAAGATTCCTGGTTTTGTCCTCTGTAAGCTTGTATTTAGTCCAATGTTAGGTTATGGCTACAATGGTCAATTTTGACATGCTCATAACACCCACTGCTGGTATTTTAATGTCTTTCCCCAATGAGATGAGGACTCCAATTGACTGTATTTTGTATTGCAGTGGTTCTCATCCTGTGATCCGTAGACCCCTGGGGGCCACAATGTTGTCAAGAGGTCCGCAAAGGCTTGAGGAAACTTTATGATTTAAATCTTAAGTCTTTGGGGGGGGTTGTCTGTGGCCACGAAAGTTATTTAAACAGGGTCCATGGTGAAGAAAAGATTGAGAATCAGTGGTGTAGTGCATTGTATTATGTATTGGATTGGATTGTGGGTTTAATAGAATACTCTTGTAAGGAACTTTGGATCTAATGATGTCTTTGTATCATATGCAAGAGAAAAATACAATTATAGCCACTAATGATCCTAGTCTTCTCTGAATTAGATCTTCTAAATGTATAGGATAACAATTTTGAGAATTATTAGCTGAATTAACAGGGTTCTTAATGACTTGCACTTTCTAAAATACCAATAAGGAACCAACAGGATGACTGTTTTAAAGGAAATCTATGGTTGGAGGTTTATTCCTGAAAAGCTGAAGAACATAGTTAAGAAACAAGGCAGGTCTCATATATCCCTCCCAACTCCTAGAAAAATGACAAAACCCTGATGCAAACAGTTTTGTGATAATTTCTTTTTATCTCTTTTGGAAAAAAAAATTATATACAAAAACCCAGGAATCAACATGGCAGGCATTCCAGCAAAAATACAGAGAAAGTTCCATTTCTCAAAGGAAACACTATTGATCATGATCATGCTAGAAAAATGGGATGTAGCAGAAAATGTCTAGGACTGGGGGAGGGAGAGGATGGTCTTTTTCATTTCCTTTGATTTGTTAACAATAAATTGCAAACCGAAAATCAGTTTTGGATACAAATGTGTTACATTTTGATTCAGAAAATTAAGCCAGCATTACTAGGAGAAAGGAACACCCACATTTTGGGGGGATTAAAGAGCTGCATTGCTTTTTATTTTAACAGATGCTCAGTTCTATCTCTTCAGAAGACTCTCTTCCTAAAACAAGGAAAATTGCTGAAACCCAAAGTCCTTTTCGGCTGCCTTTTTCCTTGGTGTTTCCATTTAACTCCTTGACAGCTTATCTTCCCAGGGTGCTGAGAAAAGGAAAAGCAGAGATAAGGTACCAAATTTGGCCAATCTTTCTCCTTGATCCGCTGTTCTAAATTTCTTTTGCATTTCCTTGTGAATGAGAAGGGACATTTCTGTGGAGGCACAACAAAGATGCTTTTCACATGGTTCATATTTGACACACGCAGTCAGCAGCTGATTTCCTATTTGTGTCAACGTGAAAGGTATTACAATATATTAGCACCAATGAAACTGAATCACAAATGTATTGCCCTAAGGCTTCTTTCTGAGTTGCAAAATAATGCTCAAATGTAGCAATGAAACATTTACACTCTTTCTATTACAAACACCAGTTGGTAACACAGTGATAGGTTTCCAATTTTTGGGATCAATTTGGAGCCTTCTTTGAAGCACTGTATGAAATAACAGGATTTTGAGTGGCTCTAAAGAGATTAATATTCCAAGGTTAAGTGCTACTTCCAAAGTTTATCATGTCTTAGAAACGCATGCATATGTCACAAGAAAGCGCTACATATATGTCTACAGCAACAAAAAAATGCTCATTTGGTAGAATTCTGGTAAATGATTCAATGATTATGGCTACAAATTTTCCTACATGATTTTCATGCTTCTTAGAAAGAGACAGTTCTTAAGAAATTTAAAAGTACCACACTGAGGTGGATTTCAGCTTAGTGCAGACCAATGGTCTTTGGCCTGGGACTGCAATAATACTGCAATAATACTTCATTCTCCTAAGTTTCCCAACTTGTTCTTCTGTTCCTCAAATCTACTAAAAGGCTAATGATACAGTCTTTTGTCTCACACTATGAAATCTTGATCCAATCTGCTAAGCTATTAGTGCTAAACTGGACTCCGACTAAAAGCTGCAGTCATTTGTTCTTGCAGTTCAAGGCAATAATCTTAAGGATAGTGCACAAGAGGTGTGTATTCACACGCAGGCTTTCTCTATAATTTCCATCGTGCCGAAAGAAATTTTGTTGGTTGCTTTATACGAAGAAAGTTTGCTTGAAGCAGATTCTACGAGACAACAAAAAGCTGCTAGCTAAGCAAAGCGGTGTGAATTATGCACATTCAATGAAGACCTTGGGGCTAAGAAAACTAGTCTTGAGTCAACAACCCAAATAGTACACACCATAAGCACCCCTTTGGGACAATTTCCTGAGCAAGCTCCATAAAAAAACATGGAATTCCTGAAAAAAAGTTCAGGTATTTCCTGCTCTAATCACAAATTATGGGGCTTGTATAAGAGGAATCAAAGTTTGCAAACAGACAACTTCTTAGTCTTGCTATGTTAAACCAGCATTCAAAATACATATTTCTCATTATCGATAACCTAAAGGACCAGACAGCAGTCATGCAGAGAACAATTCTACAGTAACTTCTAGAAAATGAGTATGAATTCTGTAGAATTGCACTGCCAATACTGAATCTGAACTCACTTATTGGAAGCATCATCTCTCTGGTAATAAAAAGGTAAAAAATGAATTAATATTATAATTATCATTTAATTTATTGTATATAAAACAAAACAAAACAAAAAAAAGTTTGTGTGTACAAATATCACAAAACATCAACAATTTCCAAAGGTGTAGTGTCTCAGAACACATTGTAATCAAAAAAGAGTTCATTTTTTTGTCTTGTTTCTTTTTTGTTTTCATTTGTTTTAAATTCTGGCATAAATATATTAAAGCTGACAACAAGAAAAAAAAAGTGGGTGGGAATTCCAGGGCAAGCTATATCACTTCCTCATACAAAAATGTACAAAACATTAGTTCCTATCTAGACATAACATAATACTGGTTATCACAGTTTGACAATTAGTATAACTGTGTGTTCTTGTGGGAGTACTGTAGCAGAGGGCAATAAAAAATTCTCTTGATGTTGTTCAGATCAGGTTACTTCGGTCATAGAGGCAGAATGATTCTGCAGAACAAAAAGAGAGAAGACACAGAATATGCTTTAATATGCAGTGATATAGTCACAACTATTGATCTTGGGACAAATAAGAAATAAGATAGGGAAAGCACACAGCTATTGTGTGCTTGTTTTTAACCCGTTCAAAACATTTCTATCCTAAGACATATGACAGGAAAGAAAAGGAAGGAGGATTTAATGGAGGATCCATTAATTTTTTGAGAACTGCCTGTTTCATAACAATTTATCAGGCTTAAAAAAACTGGATAATTTTTCTCCTGTTTCAAACTTTCTGTACTCTTTCCCCTCCAAATACCAAGCATAATTCTGTTTTGTTCATTTTTGGAGCATTATCCTGTTGGTGGACAGATGAAGAGGCGTTGATTTGATCTCCTTATTTATTTCCAATGTTCTGTTAGGTTGGAAGCAAAAAGGCTGAAAAAAAATTCAAGGATATACAATAGTCCTGCCCATTATAGTCAGAAGTAACGTCAGCCATTAAGTAAAGCATTCATATGATTGCCTCACTTAAGGCCCCCATCCCTGGTCTTCTTGATGTGGTCATTAAACAAATGTGCAGGTTGTTAAGCAGAGCACATTCAGGGGCCTGAGGGGAGGTCCTGGGATGCCTTGTGCAGGACCTATTCCCCCACCCCAAGGCATCCCATGCTCCACTTCCTTGCCCCCTCCCACATTGTATTGGGCCTACTTTCTATTCCACCGGCCACCACCCCCTCCTTCTCACCTGCATCGCCCATTGCGCACTTACCTTTCCAAGAGCTCCAGAGCTTGCCTTAGGGAAGCAAAGGAAGCTGCTTTGTTGTTGGGCTGTGCAGTGCGATCCCAGAAGCAGCCGCCATTTTCTGAGAACCTACAATTCAATGCGGCTATTTGGAAAATGGCGGCTGCTTCTGGGATCATGTTGCACAGCTCAGCAACAAAGCACATTGCTTTGCTTAATGATCCATACAGTCCTCACTTAACAATGACAACTGGGACTGCCAGAAGTGCTGTCACTTAGCAGCACAGTTCTGTGGGTTTTTTCAACTTACAACCATGTCACTTAATGCAAGAGTTTCCAGCCCAAATTAGCATATTTAATGAGGTACTACTCAGTTGAGTTTGTTTATTTATTTTATTTTATTTTGACTTGTATGCCGCCACTCTCCAAAAGGACTCAGCTCACAGATAAAAACACAGAACAATAAATTATTTAAAAAGAAATTAAACTAAACAAGCCAAAATACAACTATAAAACAAATTAAAATCAAATTTAAAACCCACCCTCTCCCCAGGAGATCAGTCCAGCCCAGCCTGTAAAACAACCAGGTTTTTAGATCGCGCCGGAAAGAGGAGGGATCAGGAGCCAGCCAGAGCTGATTCCATAAGGCGGGGGCTGATACAGAATAGGCCCTTCCCTGGGTCAGTGCCAGCCGACACTGTCGTGCGGACGGCAACCCGAGGAGTCCCAACCTGTGTGCTCGCACAGGACAACCGGTATTTGATATCGGCAGGAGACTCTCCTGCAAGTACCCGGACCCATGCCATGAAGGACTTTGAATGTTAACGTCAGAACCTTGAATCGCACCCAGAGGGCAACCGGCAACCAATGCAGCTTGCGCAGGAGGGGCGTAACATGGGAGTATTGGGAAACTCCCATCACAACCCACGCCGCATTCTGCACCAGCTGGAGCCTCCGATGGTATGCAAGGGCAGTCCTACATAGAGAGCGTTGCAGTAGTCAAGTCGGGACGTAACAAGTGCATGAGTGACCATGCGAAGGGCATCTCGATCCAGATAAGGGCGGAGCTGGCGAACCAGCCGAACCTGGGCAAAGGCCCTCCTGGCCACGGCTCCCACCTGCTCCTCCAAACTGAGCCATGAGTCCAGGAGAACCCCCAGGTTCCGTGCCCTATCCAAGGGGGTAACACCTCTCCCCCTATGGCCAAAGGTGGAATATACTCACTGGAGCGAGATGCCTGTACACACAGCCACTCAGTCTTGGCTGGATTGAGCTGTAGTCTGTTCCTGCCCATCCAGATCCGCATCAGCATCCAAACAACGGGACATCACAGAGAGGGCATCACTGATTTGGTTTGGGGTGGAGATGTATAACTGGGTATCATCAGCATACTGATGATACTCTCCAAAACCTCGGATGATCAGCGGCTTCATATAGATGTTGAACAGGAGGGGCGAGAGGACCGACTCGGGACCCCACACGTGAGAGCTCTTGGGGATGACCTCTGCCCCCTGCCAACACCAATTGCGAATGCCCCAAGAGGTAGGAGGAGAACCACTGCAGAACAGTGCCTCCCACTCCCAACCCCTCAAGCCGCAATAAGATACCATGGCCGATGGTATCGAAAGCCCGAGAGATCTAATAGGACCAGGACAGAGGAAAAACCTCTGTCCCGCGCCCTCCAGAGATCATCCACCAGTGCGACCAATGCCGTCTCTGTACTGAACCCGGCCGAAGCCCGATTGATAGGGATCTAGATAGTCCGCTTCATCCAGGAAAAGTGGAAACTGTTGAGCCACCACACTCTCAACAACCTTCACTAAAAAACGAAGGTTGGAGACTGGACGAAAGTTGTTCAATACGGCAGGGTCCAGGGCAGGCTTCTTCAGGAGGGGTCTCACCACCGCCTCTTTCAAGGCGGCAGGAAAAGACCCTCCTTCGGCGTTAACAACTGCCCCAGCCGCATGACCTCCTGGTGGCATACACCATCCAGGAAGGGCACGGGTCCAATAAACATGTGGTGGAACTCAAGCGTTGCATAATCCTGTCCTCTTCATCCTCGGAAACAGGATCAAACTCAGCCCAGATGATATCGGCTGGAGTTCTTGTCCCTCCCTCCTCAGACCACTGCAAATTAGAGTCTAGCCCCTCCCGAATCCGAGCGATCTTATCTAACAGATACTGACCAAATTCCTCAGCCCTACCCTGCATAGGATCCAACCCCGTCCCCGATGTAAGAGGGAGCGGGTGACCCTAAACAGGGCAGCTGGGCGGTCGTCTGTGGACGCTATGAGAGCAGAGAGGTATGACCTCTTCGCCACCCCCAAAGCTACCAGATAAGTCCTAATATAGGCTCTTAGCTGGGCTTGGTCGGATTTGGAGTGGGTCGATCTCCACCTGCTCTCTAACCCCCTCCTACGCCGCTTCATCTCCCTAAGCTCCTCCGTGAACCAAGGAGCCATCTGGGATCTGCGGCGAGTGAGGGGATGCAAGGGGACAACTCAGTCGAGGGCCTCAGTAGCAGCCTGTTGCCAGGTGGCTGCCAGTACCTCGGCCGAGCTGTGGATAAGGGAGGTGGCACAAACCCCAGTTCCGTCTGGAACCTTTCAGGGTCCATCAGACGTCTGGGGCGGAACCATCTCAGTGGCTCCTCATCCCAACGGTGTGGGGCCACTTGTTGGAAGACGAGCCGCAGGAGATAGTGATCTGACCATGCTATGGGTTGGACATTCACGGTGCCCACCCATAGATCACTACGCCAACGTTCTGAGACAAAAACAAGGTCAAGTGTGTTTCCCCCTCATGTGTGGGGCCTGTATTATTTGGGTCAGGTCCATAGCTGCCATGGAAGCCATGAACTCCTGGGCCAATCCCGACGTCCCCCCAAGGAGGGCAGGTTGAAGTCACCCAAAACCAAAAGGCTTGGGAACTCCAGCGCCACTCCCGAGAGGGCATTGAGCAGCCCAGGCAGGGCTGTTGCCACATAGTTGGGGGATAGGTATATAGGCAACAGGCCCAGCCACCACCAGGCTCATTCATGAACGGTGACCTCCCTTGGAATCAAGGTCTCCCGAATAACAACAGCAACCCCCCCACCCCTCCCCTGAGCTCGTGGCCGGTGCAAAATCTGAAAACCTGGGAGTTAATAGGAACAGGTTTACAACACAGTTCCCCATTCTGCTTTAAAAACACTTGTACAGGACATAAAACCTGAAGTAGCTTACAGGCTCAAATTTAATTGCTAAGAGTGGATACTTGGGAGGATATTTGTTATTGAGCAGACTGTCCCAGTTAAATGACTACCTTTAATCCAGAATGGATAAAATTGATAGAATATAAAAATGCAGAATGGAAGGACTAATTTAATTAAAAAATGGTGCTTCTAAATAGTTGTCTTTTTTATTTATCATGCTAAAAACATAAAAGAAAACTGACTACCATGTTTATTTGTAATATAAAGAACTGAACTATTGAAAAAGAGCTAATCAAAAAGAGAAATGGATAAACAGAAGGTTAAATGGTACCTGGGCACTCAATGTTTCCAAAGGACTTTCCACTCGTGGAAATGCCATCAAGGGCATGCCTCGTTGTTCATCCAGTTTTGATTTTGAAGGTGTCCCATGTGTTCCCTTGAAATTATGAACTACACAGATGCCCTTGGGGATCAGAAAGAGAAAAGAAGATTCCTGGAGCAATCATAATTACTAAAATCCAGAAGATATTTGCATATGTTTTGTGGCATGGACTTAGTTTTATCACTGAATGACATTCTTTTAGACTGACATAAAATACCAATTTTATCTTGTTTGTATTTTGCAACCAATTAAAAGCTCTTGTGTATTCTAAAATCATTCCCTGTCTGTTGTATAATTTTGGCTCATGCTGAGCAACATCTAGCAAAGGTGTTTTACTGACCCTCAGGATCAGTAACACTCTTTTTAAAGCACCTGCTAAAACTTTCCAAAGCAGATTTATATTACATCAATCCATGATCGTATCACATAGTTCCCAGTCAGAGCTTTAGATAACAGTGCACAAACTTGTGACTGAGATGAGAAAGCAGCAGCTATTTCATGGGCATATGCTGTGGTAAGAAATAAACCAGAGATGTTGGGAAGCAGAGTTTCCCATAAGTATAGCTGAGGCCAAGAACCACTGACTAACCCCAGTAGTTATATAAAAGTCTGTTCAATTTCTGTACAAATAATGGAAGCAGGAAGTAGCATGTCCTTTGCTCTTAGGATGCAAATTGATCTTGAAAAAGACTTTTCTGTTTCCTTCAGCCCTGTATGAACAAGCTGGCCCAGTTTGGACACTGGCAGGGGAATTCTCCGTATGAAAATGATAGTAAAAAGTTTATCCACCTACCAAGAAGAGTGCTACTGTGCTTCCCAAGATGAAGCCTGCAATGACATCTGAACAGTGGTTTCGATACTCAGAAACTCGGTTGAGCCCTGTAAGGAAGGCAGCACAAAGCGTCCCCAGACACAATACTGGCTTGGCAAGCCGACTGCTCTTTGTCTTGATTGTGCTAGTGATGTACATCTGAAATATCAACAGATTGACCTTAGTCACATAACCTAACCCTTGACAATCCAGCATCAATCACTTCATATGATGGTCATCTGTATACAGGTAGCCTTTGACTTGCAACAGTTCAATTACTGACCATTTGAAGTTACAACAGCACTGAAATAAGTGACTTATGCACGTTTTTCACTTATAGCTATTGCAGCATCCCTGTGTTCGTGTATGTGATGACCTGGGGTGTGGCACAAAGGCAACAAGTCAGATAATCAATAAGAGTCCCTTTATTAGCGTCAACTTTGCCCCCAATGTCCAGGTTACCTTCTGTTTGGAGAAAAACTCTCCCAGGAACAACCTTTGACTGCAGAGAATTAAGTCCAAAACATGGTCAACACAAACTGTTAAGTTTAAATCCAATCAGCCCAACTGAGGTAATTAGTTTGGCAGGGCAGGAGCAAGAATTCCAGACATGGAGGCACTGCAAAACTCACACAGTTGGGAAGATGCCAGGAACACAGATAAGCAAAGACAACACAGGATAAAGTCATGTTTGCTCCCAGCAGCTGCCGCAGTCAGCATTCAGTTCTTATAAACTTTCATCCCAGGTGTGGCTAATGAAGGGAATCAGGGCTCTTTCCTCCCCCATAAGCCATGCAACCCACGTTGCTCTCTTCTCCGTTCCTCCCTAGGATGAAGAGGGGTGAGCCTGGGTCTTCCTCTGAACTCCCTCTCCCTTGTTTTATCTCTCCCCTGCTCTGGCCAGGCAGACTTTGCCCTTCCCCAGCCTCCCCACCAGCCAATGGTGCCACACTCCCATTCCCTGTCAGCTGTTCTTCTTCCTCCTCGGATTCAGACTCTGACAGGGGCATGACAATGTGATTAAAATTTAGACATATAGCAACTTATATTTATGATAGTTGCAGTGTCCCAGTGATCCCCTTTTGCAACCTTCTAACAAGCAAAGTCAATGGGGAACCCAGGTTCCCTTAACAGTCTTGTTACTAACTTAACAACTGGAGTGATTCATTTGGCAACTGTGGCAAGAAAGGTCATAAAATGGGGGAAAATTCACTTAACAACTCTATTGTTTCGCAACAGAAATTTTGGGCTCAATTGTGGTCATAAGTCAAGGACTACTTGTACAAAGCTTGGATTCATGCTCCTTTCAGTTTTATAGGAAACTAACCTTGGAAGCAATGTTTGGTTAGTCGATTTCAATATGAATACTTTCATTAAATCTTGCAACAAGGGAGTCATTGAAAGACCTCCACTGAAACTAAATGTTGCTTCTTTCTCCAAATACTTCTGCTTTCATAGACAGAAGTTATTGGAGACACTGAATTGATATATTGTATGGAGGTTCATATAACAAAAATGGGCTTCATTCCAGACATTCACTTCAAAGAATTCAAAATCTGAATTGGTTCACTTGGAGAATACTCAGGTAGTTTGAAAACTAAGCAGCAGAGTTTACACATTATGATAAGCAAAGGTATCTGTTATTTGTTCTTCTTGTGTCATAATAAAGAGCCATGGTGGTGACTGGTTAGAATGCAGTATTGAAGGCTAACTCTGCCCACAGCCTAGAGTTTGATCCTGACTGGCTCATGATTAACTCAGCCTTCCATCCTTCCGAGATCAGTAAAGCGAAGACCTAGATTGTTGGGGGCAATAAACCAGATTCACTTAACAACCAGGTTACTACCTTATCAACTGTAGCAATTCACTTAACAAGTATGGCAGCAAGGTCATAAAATAGGGCAAAATTCATTTAACAAATGCCTCACTTAACAAAAGAAATATTGGGCTCAATAAGTTGAGGACTGTATTGGTATGTTAGTGCAAGATGCAAGCTTCAAATTTTGGGCCTTATTCAGATTTCCTAGGATTTTTTAAAAGATGAAATCTATAGGGTTCTAAGCATGCCTTAAAATGATTTATTATTGGAATATTGCACAGTAAGACATATAAACATTTCACTGCTATTTCTTAAAGCTTATGTGTATTTTTTCACGCTTTTGCAAGAGTCTAAAAATATATTGATCCATGCAGAGTTAATATGACTCTTAAAGGAGCCACAACTTTTTTTGCAGGCTTGTGTTATTTTAACAAAAGGCATTACGCTTGTTACAAAGTCTAAAGATCTGAATCATGTTTGAAATATTTGCAGTCTCTAAAATAATTACATTAGATCTAGCAATGGGAATAGAGTCTAAAAGTCACCAACATAATCACAGATACTGTTCCTGAGTTTCTGAGATTGATATAGCAAATGATTCTAAATCCTGAAACATGTATCAACATGTTTGATCAACATGTTAAAACAAAATGTGGTACAGAAAGGCATAAACAAGTAACAGTGAATATTTTTTGCTATTTTATCCCATTCCCAGTTTTTAAAAAATAATTTTTAAAAACATTATGATTTTTAGTTTAATTAATAAATGACAGGAAATGAAGAATGTATGCAGTTTTTTTAAAAGGCAAACTACCATGGAAGACAATGAAAGTGTAATTATAGGATGCAAGATTTCTTTGTATTCACAACTATTCCTTCAATAAAACAGCAAAACCATGATAAAAAAAATTGGCAGCACTGAGGACAAAGTTAACACTAATTTTTGAGGCTATAATTACATGGGTGACATGAGTAGGCAGATACTGTAGCACTAAAATAAAAGTGACAGGCTAAATCAGCAAATACAATAGAAACTTCTCCAGCAATTTATGCTTTCCAAAACACAGCCTGGCTTCATTAAGACCTCACTTCCCAAAATAGCATCATCCCAATAACAGATGCTTTCCAAGTATCAAATGAGGCTTAATGGGATGCAAACTAAAGTTAGGCCAAGTTAGATCAATCTCATGGGGATACAAATTGAGAAAAAATAAAACTGCAAAAAAATTGGGGGGTATAATTAAGTGGACTGCTATAATTGCAGTTTGTTGAACAATCACAGTGGCCTGGTTCCCATAAAGCACTAAGGTCTAAACCATGATTTCCAAGTGCCAATGGCTGAGCTCACAGAAATACCACTGAGACTTGCCGTAATGACTGAAAATTGAGTTGCACTAAATTCATCACACAGAATGGAATCACAGTTCTATTCAAATATCTTCAGAATAATAAGCAAAAAGATGAGTCAACTGTGCTATATAAACAAACCATTGAGGAAAGTTAGCACCTACCCCTCCTAGAAGAATGAAATGTTTTAGGAAATATTTAAAAAGGCAGAATATTGTTATTTCCTTGGATGGGAAAAGGAGAAACAGGTTTTTAACGATCTCAGCTCCAGGGTGATGGGATTAGGACATGACCCTCCAGGACATAATAGGATTATCCAGTTTACCACATGCACAACCAAGCCCCTTTATTACATAACCCAGCAAGGTTCAACCAAACTCGATTTAGACAAATGTGACTTCATATGGGAGTCTGCAACCAATAGGATACATGCCCTTGCCACAGGAACAGGAAGCTCAAGATCAAAGCCCAAGAGAGGGTATAAATAACACTCACTCTCCACTCCATGTGGTCAGCTACCCAGGACTTCAAACCCTTGTGGTCCTGTTCACCATTAAACCATCCTTCCAAGCAGCCTCCATGTTTCCAGTGTCTTTCTCCCCTCTTGGAACTGAATGCAGATGGACATTTCTTCCAACACCATTATAGTTTTCATAATTATAAACACTCCAGAAGACAAGTTCAAGATCCAAAAAGATCTTGACAGACTTGAACACTGGGCCCTATCTAACAAAATGAAAGTCAACATAGATAAAAGAAAGGTTTTACACTTAGGCAAGAAAATCCAATTGTATAGGTACAGGCCAGGTGAAACTTGACTTAATGCCAATAACTGTAAGAGGGATGTTGGAGTCCTAGTGGACAATCACTTAAATAAGAGTCAATAGTGTGCAGCAACACCTGAAAATGCCAATGCAATCCTGGGCTGCATTAACAGAGGGATAGACTCAAGATCACATGAAGTTCTAGTACCGCTTTACAAAGCCTTAGTAAGACCACACTTGGAATATTCCACCCCATTTCTGGTCACTTCAATATAAAAAGGATATTGAGACTCTGGATTAGGGGATTGCAGGCTAAAACATATTGAAGAATGGCTATAGGAATTGGATATGTCCAGTCTAATGAAAAGAAGGACTAGGGGAGACATGATAGCAGTGTTCCAATTTTCAGAGGTTCCTACAAAGATGAGGAAGGTCAAACTATTTTCCAAAACACCAAAAGGCAAGATGAGAAACGATGGATGGAAACTAACCAAAGAGAGAAGCAACCTAGAACTAAGGAGACATTTCCTAACAGTTAGAACTAGTATTTTATCAGTGGAACGGCTTTTCTTTAGAACTTGTGGGTGCTCCATTACTGGAGGCATTTAAGAAGATACTGGACAATCATTTATCTGAAATAGCATAGGGCCTCCTGCTTGGAGGTTGGACTAGAAAACCTCCAATGTCCCTTACAACTCTATTATTCTATGTTTACCACTGTGTAGAATTCAGAGCCGCTTCAAAATAAGAAATAAAATGAAAATTTGCTTTGCTTACTTTGCTTTGCTTACTGCAGCCAATTCACGAATACCCAGGGTACATATAAACTAGGTATATATTTTAAAATAAAATTCCTACTGATTTCACAAAATGAACTAGTTTGTAGTGCATCCATTTAGCAGTTTATAAATACACACTTTCACCATCTGCTAGGTGACAGATAATTCTGTGAGCAAAGTGATTTTATTGGGCGTGTACATTGCTCTAGAGGGGATAGTAACAGTAATTACTTCTCAAATGCCCCCCCTCCGTTAATTATACATCTCCACATTTCAAGGCTGAGTAAGCACAGCAGTCAGTCTCTCTTTTCTCTCACACTTACAAACCCTCACAATACACACACAAACACCGAATCACAAAATTGAATCAGGGAGGACACGTAGCGCTGAGTAAAAGGTAGTTCACAGCTTTGGTGAGCTATGTATCAATATTTTCTTTACTGCAAACCGTTTGAAATATTTAAGAAGACCACGGGCCTTTCCAAGCAATCTTTTTTCATCACCTTCACAATGAAATTCAAAAAGGTTAGAAAGGGATACTCGTAATTTATATTAGGTTTTTCTCACTCCCCTCTCCTTTCTCTTAACGTTCTTGCCTTTCCTCTGAGAAGCAAATTAAATGACTCCACAGGGGAGTCAGAATGTAAAATGAGATAAGAACGTTTTACTCTCTTATTCTGCTGGAGCAGTTTTATGTTCCCGGACTGATGAAAATCATCAGTTTACACATAGATCATTGTTGTTCCTGCCATGCCAACTGCTCTTTCCTCATCATGTAAATAATAATAATAATAATATTATTATTATTATTATTATTATTATTATTATTATTATTATTATTTTCCTTGGGGGATGATGATTAAATACAAGCTAACTGCAACTATCCAGATGACTCTAGAAATACAAAACACCATTGACTTTTTACAGGTAGTCTCAACTTACAGGTAGTCTCAACTTTTTACAGGTAGTCTCAACAAATGGGACCAGAATTTCTGTTGCTAAGCAAGGCGATTGTTAATTAAAGCTGTGCCCAATTTTACTTTTTGTCACAGTGGTTGAGCAAATAGTGGCAGTTGTTAAATGAAGCACATGTGGTCATTAAGTCAATCTGGCTTCCTCCATTGTCAAGCTATTCTCGAAAGCACCTGAGGGCAGGACAAGAAACAATGGATGGAAACTAATCAAGGAGAGAAGCAACTTAGAACTAAGGAGGAATTTCCTGACAGTTAGAACAATTAATCAGTGGAACAACTTGTCTCCAGAAATTGTGATTGCTCCAATATAGGAAGTTTTAAAGAAGGGATTGGATAACCATTTGTCTGAAATGTGTAGGGTTTCCTGCCAGAGCAGGGGGTTGGGCTAGAAGACCTCCAAGGTCCCTTCCAACTCTGTTATTCTATTCTATTGACTTTGTTGATTGGAAACTGGCTGGGAAAGTCACATATGGTAATTACATGACCCTGGTCTGCTGCAGCCATTATAAACACAACCCAGTTGCTATGTACCCGAATTTTGATCATGTGATTGTGGGGATGCTGCAGCAGTTATAAATTTGAGGATTGGATTGTTAAGTCACTTTTTTCATTGCCATTGTAGCAGTCAATAAATGGATGGTTGTAAATCAAAGACTACTACCTTGATTCACTGCCACCCAGCAGTTGTTGAAATTTTTGCAAACTGGATCAAAAAGGATGACGATAAGAAAAACTGCTCCTTGGGAAGTCAATATATGAAGGTGAAGGAATGGCAGTGAAATTTGCGAACTCGGAAATGCTCGCCAAAGAACCAAATTAAACTCCAGAAACAGAAATGATTTCTGCACAATTGAGCAGCAAGATGAATATAACTATTAGGAGGAACTGGTACCTCATGGGAGGAACCAATAAATACACAGGGCACAAAAGTGTGAGTTAACAGCTTATAAACTATGGTTCAGTTTGTCATGAAATTGTTGCTTGCGTTATCACTAACAATGCCCAGGGAAACTAAGCAACACAGCTCAAATAACTGTTATACAGCCAAATAAATTTATAGCACTACAAGACACAAACCAGAGCAACAACCAATGGTTTGGACATATTTGTTTCCCCAAAGAATCAAACGTGTATAGCATGGATTTATCAAAAGCTTTTTGCAATGACAGCCAGATGAAATATTCAAAGGCAGTATGCCAGTGAATCTTAGATGTTTCTACAACCAAGAATATAGGAATCCAACAGAGGAAAGGTGATACCCCAATACTGGGGAATTTGATGCAAGTGGCAATCACTGTCATTTGATGGGACATGACTGGAACATAGCCCTGGAAGGTTACAGTCAGGGGTGGGCTGCTGGGGGTTTGCAGGGGTTTGGGAGAGCCCCTAGCTAAGATTCTGTGCAGTTCGGAGAACCCTCAAATCCCACTCCTGGCTGGCCCCACCCACCCCACCCCTCCCCTCCCTAGAGTCCCCATGCAGTCCGTTTCGGATGCAGTTAAGTGCAGGGCGCATGCGAAGGCACGGGGAGGGCGAAAAATGGACCTCTCAGAAGTTCAGGAAGGCTGGAAATGGGCTCGTTTCTGGCTTCCAGAGAGCCTCCGGAACCCAGAGAGGTCATTTTTGCCCTTCCGGAGGCTCGACAAAAACCTCCGGAGCCCAGGGAGGGCAAAAACACCCACCCACTCCTGTCATGATAGAGGAGACTAGGCCACGCCCACCATGGCCACACCCACCCAGTAACTGGGCAGAGAACCCTTTGCTAAAATTTTGAACCCCCCCCCCGGTTACAGCTTATACAAAAGGAACAGATTCAACAGGAAGGAAGGGAGCTTTGCACTTCTATGTATAGAAAACAGATGCCTGTACAGAAATTCACAAATAAGAGAACAGAAATCCTGCTGAGAGCAATTGAGTAAGAATAAAAGAAGAGAGAAACAAAAGAGATATCCTTGTGGGATTTGTGTAGACAGGCAGAAGATACAGATGAGGTCTTCTCAAGAAAGCAAAATGTTCAGGTGTTGAGTACCTTTTAAGGAGTCTATTGTAACTTCAAATGGTTGCTAAGTTACCAGTTGTAATTCGAGGACTACCTGTATTATAGGCACCATTGCTAGTAATTCATACTAGGAAAAAAAGGGAGGCATTTAAAGAAGGTAGTATAGATAATTACAGAACTTTCTAAAAGGCTAACAAAAATAGATGCATATAAGAAATAGAAGAGGGATTGTTTAATCAAAGAAGGATATAAGGCAATAGCCAAAAACTATAGAAACTGTGTTATTATAGAAAGGCTAATACTCTGAATACGCTGGGCTTTGTGAAAAAAGCCTAGAACAAAAACTACTACTGCTACTACTGCTGCTGCTGCTGCTGCAACTACTACTACTACTACTACTACTACTACTACTACACAAACAAAATGGCTGCAGGTGAGAAGGCAGAATGTCTTTAACTCATAGTTTACATTTATCTTCTCACAGGTTGGAAATTAAGACCTAACTGGTTATTCTTGTGACACTAGTGGAAGACAGGAGCTTCAGTTTAGGATAGACAAGAACCAGGTTAAAAATATGTGGCTAATTTAAATGACTTCAAGTCTCCAGGGCCTGATAAACTGTAGCCATCCTTAATACTGATGGAACTTGCAGACTGCAAACTCACTAAAGAGAATTCCTGGAGATCTGGTGAATCCAGAAGATGGCAACAAATGCTGTCCCTTTTTTGAAAAGAGAAAAATTACAGACCTTCAAGGTTAAGAAGATTAAAAAATGTAGCAGCTTCATTATTAATTCATGCTCAAACTACAAATGAGATTATGAACACTTAACAATGCAGCAACTAATAAGAGCCAGTATGTGTTTGTCCCAAAAAATGATGCAAAATTGTCATTTTCTCCTTTTTTTGAAACAGTAATTGTTTAATAGATTGGGAAATGCCCTGGACAATAATGTCTCTTGACCTCAGCAAAGTATTTGATGCAGCCCATGATATATTCAGTAATGAAATCTTAATTGGCTTAATCACTGCCCTCAGAAAGGCAGTGTCTAATTAGTCAATGATTTCATATTAGTTTAGAGCCTTCTACTCTGGGCCCCATTGAGCATTTTTATAAATAATCTAGATCAGGAGTGTCCAACTTGATTTCACTGAGGACTGCATCAGGGTTATGTTTGACCAGGCTGGGGGGAGTGGGGATGGATTTGGTCACAGTGGGCATGGCCGAGATGGGTGTGGACATGGTGGGCATTTGACACAGGCTTAAAATGCACTTTTCCCTTCTCTTCTTTGTTTTCACAGTACTCCCCGGCCTCCAGAGCGCCCGCCAGCCAAAAAGGGCCTCGGAGGCCGTGGAGGCCTCCACGTAGCCTGTTTTTGGCTGGAAGAGTGCTCTGAGGCCAGGGAGGGAAACGGGCCATGAGTTGGCTGCACGCAGCCCCCGGCCCATTTTGGCTAGCAGAGGCACCGCAGGCTGGTCCTTTGATATTTCCAGGCCAGCCCTGCAGGCCAAATTTAAGCACGCACACTCTCTAGAAATAAACATGATCCCACTGAGGAGATGACAATGGTTACAGATAGACCCTGACTTGCAACCACAAATGAGCCCAAAATTTTGATTTCTAAGTGAGACATTTGTTAAGTAAGTTTTTTTCCCATTTTACGACCTTTCTGTCCACAGTTGTTCAGTGAAACACTGCAGTTGTTAAGTTAGCAACACGATGGTGAAGTGAAACTGGCTTCCCCATTGGGGTTTCTTGTCAGAAGGTCAAAAAAGAGGATTGCATGATCCAGGGACACTGCAACTGTCATAAATATGAGACAGTTGCCAAGCCTCTGAATTTTGACCATGTGACCCCATCTACCCTGGGGATGCTGCAACAGTCGTAAATGTGAAAAACGGTCATAAACCACTTGTCAACCCTGAAGCTGACCTGGGTGAAGCCATATTGGAGCTTCAGTGTTGCCACACTGGAGTGAGGGATAGGGAGGGGGGGATTAGAGATAGCTGGGCTTGTGTAGTCAAAATAAAATACTTTCTCAAGACTTTCTCTGGGGAAACAAGGACATTCTCACACCTGGCCGAGAGAAGGAGTGATGTCACCAGACCCACAGAAGCTGCAGTGATTGGGCCATGTGACCGATGGTTTGGGGTTGAGGGAAAAACTTTTACTTTTAATTAGGTGAAGACCAAGGGGCCTCTCAGAGCTGGTTTTCACCAGATAATGCGCTAATATGATATTTCCAATAATTCTTCTTTGAAGAATTCACCTGCCTCGGAGTTCTTGCTTGCAATGGGTTTATTACTTGGAACCCTGACACCCCTTTTTCCACTGCCATTGTAACTTTGAACTGTCACTAAACTAATTGTTGTATGTCGAGAACTACCGCATTTAATTGTGATGTGGTACAGCCCAACAAGACTGGCATGGGAGATCTCTGTGATTCTGCATTTAGGCCTTAAGAGAAATGAGAGGGCATTAAAGCAGTCAGAAATGATAAAAGCACATAGGACAGGTAAAAATAGAACCTCTTTATGTACTTACTGTAGCTGCATAAGGCTGAATATATGCTTAAAGCAGCATGTTTGGATGGAAAGGATCTCCCTTCTCAATTACATCCTGGTCACCAGTGCAGATATTCCCATTGTTAACAAACTGGTGATGAGCTCGGCAGTCACTCCCAGTGTAGTTGGGTTTACACACAGTCAAGAAATAGGGCGCCAAGTTGCCCGTCACTACCTGGCCAGCATTTACAAATATGTTGGTAGCAAAAAGACCAAATGCAAATACTCCTGGGAGAAGAAAAAGGTAAAAGAACAAGAAAAGTGGAATCGTTATTCAGAACTGAAACACGATAGACGTGGAAGAAAAATAATAGCTTCCTTCCCCTGCCTGGAAAAAAAATGGGGAGGGGGGAAGGAGAATTTGTAACAGAACTAGGAAGAAAAAAAACCCTGAAAGTCAAGTCCAAATTACATATGTGATGAATATCTGCAATCAAATCTCTTGAGATTTAAAAATAAGGATCGATGTAATCAAACCAATTGTGGAGGCTGAACATTTTGAAAAAAAAAACTACATACAGTAGATATGGAGACATTCCAACGTATTTGAGCCCTTCAAAGTTACCTAATATTATTTTATGCTAGTCTTGGCCACGTTCAAAGTATGGCTTTTGTTCAAATTAAGGGCACCAACTGCCTAGCACATATAAAGAACTAGCTCTATACCGTGTTTCTATGAAACTGTGTGATCGGGCTTAGTTTTGGGGAGGAAAATAAGGGGGGGAATTGTGCCTCTGCCTACCAGCATCCATCAGTATTCATCTGGCTAGTGTCCTGTCAGTGTGAGAGAGTTGAGAAACTGAAACAGTATTTGCTGTGTGAGCAAGGAGACAGCAAGGAGCCTGGGCGTGGTTTAGCTCAACTGTTCTGTACTAAAGCTGGTTGCTGCTGTGAAAGTAAAACTGAAACTGAAACTCCTCTCCTCTGTGTTTTGCATTTGGAACAGATTTCTTTTCAGGTGGGCAGGGGAGTAGAACTCCTTAGCATCAGAGTGTGTTAATAATAATATAGGAAATACTAATGTTCTGATGGTCATTTTGAAAAATCCTTTCTAGTGAGCATCTAGAAGCCAAGAGGAACATATGCAAATTTCAAGTTTGTAGGTTTTACGATTCTGGAGATTTTGTGATGATGCTTGAGTGGTATTTCGCTTTATATATATAGATGAAAGCCCAGCTTTTATTAATGTTCTGAAACATAATATGGAAATGTATGTAGAGGAAAATGAAGAGAGAGATGGAGCGAGTCTTCTTCGAGTAATCAATTCAGAATTGTACTAATGAGGGCAGGGAAATGGTTAGGATCTAATGAAAATACAGAACATTAGGATAGCTGAATACGCTAATTAAATGAAGCATGGATAAGTGTTTTGGGATGGAAAGTTTATACAATCTCCATTTCTCAACTGGAAAATTAGAAAACACTTCCATTATTTTCTCAGTAAAACCCTTTTGTCTGTTTAACAGATACATCTTGCCACAAGAGATTGCAGAAATATCCCATCTAGTTTAAGGAATACTAAAAAAGACAGATAGATAGATGATAGATGGATGGATGGATGGATGGATGGATGGATGGATGGATGGATGGATAGATAGAAATAGATGGATGGATGATAGATAGATGATAGATAGATAGATAGATAGATAGATAGGCAGGCAGGCAGGCAGGCAGGCAGGCAGGCAGAGTAAGGTAAGGTGAGGTAAGGTAAGGTAAGGTAAGGACTCCTTCAATTGTGTTCAACCCTCTCCTGACTTAATGGACATGTCTGTCCAGTTTTATTGACAGCAATATGGAAATAGAACTTCATGCCTTTTGTTTAGCACGTTTTTCAAATTTCCACTTTATTCTACCACCTACAACCTAGTCTATTTCCTGATAATTTTTCATTCATGTTCCCTGTTTAATTTCCAAGCCCGATAAGCTGGTCAGGTGCTGCCACTTGCTGTATCCATACTTTACATTTCCATCTATGGTCCTCCAAGGGCTGACTATGGCCACCCTTGCTTAATTTTTCATATCAGTTAAGTGCTGCCATTCTGTGGGGCTTATCCAGCATAAATGTGCAGGTACAGAGAGCCTTCAGCTTCAACTCTATGTTTAGCGATAATTGAGGTTACAACAGTGATGAAAAAGTAACTTTGCAACCAATGCTCACATTTACCAGTCACAGAGTCTCACACTTGCCATTATACTTCAAGGTGGGTTGGCTGGGAATGCTGGTTGTTGATGGACAAGCTCTCTTCCTCCCTGGAGGGTGGGAGCTGAGGCTGAAACTCTCTTCGTTCCCCTCCCCCCAGCAAATTGGCAGGCAGGCAGGAAGTATGATTTCTGACAGCTTCTCTGAAGCAAAGTCAATGGGGAAGCCAGCAGTAAGTCAGAAATCACTTCCACTGCCACTGCTTCATCCAATCAGCTGGTGGCAAGACCTGCAATGATTTGCTGAAGGCTGAAATCTAAATCTCTTTTAACAGCAATGGGTGGCAAGGGAAGGATAAAGGATGACTTGGATGCTTGCTGGTGAGATAAGGCTGGATGGGGATGCTGGCAGTCAATAGGGTGTTCTTCCCTGGAAGGAGGGGCTGTTGGGGATATACCAGGATGGGGAGCAGGGTGCAGTTTTCCTCATGGTCTGTGACTCCCCTTGTTCTTTTCTCCCCACCCCAGCAAAATAACAGACAGTTCCTCAGGTCAGTCAAAGAGAAGGAGTGATTTCTGATACTTCTTCCCAGCTTCCCATAAGCATTGTCAAGGGGCAAGTCAGAAGCTCCCATTCAGACTGTTTTTTTGCCAATCCGTGGTCATTCTGCTTCTCTTTAGGTAAAGAAATATGTCTGAAAAGATGACCCAACAGGGCTACAAGTAATTTACTTCCTAACTAGAGGTCATACTAGCTGCTACTGATAAGAACTGTCATTCAATATTTGGAGGCCTAGAGGTTTTCCAGCCCAGTGCTAATTTATTTATTATTCTAATAGTACAGGAATATGTCCATGGTGTCAAGCTTCTTTGGCAACAAAATGGAAGTGGTTTCTTTTTTTATTTCTTCTGATAGCCCTTGTGGTTTCCCATCCAACTTCTAAGCAGGTGCAACTATGCTTAACAATTCATTATCACTGACCTGAGCCTCTTAAAATTTTGTTTTGTATTCTCATATTAAGAACATTATTATTCACACCTCATATGAGCAATAATCAATCTTCTTTAATCACATCAGATGCTTTATTTTTAAATCTCTATTCTCAGGGGATTCTGCCCCTAAATAATGATCCACATAAAGAAAATGTTTTCTATCTAAGGAGATACATATTTCAGAAGCTTATATATAGAGGAAAGCTATCTAAACTGAAGCAACGTTCACATATGGCTCCACCTATCTAATCCTCCAACTACAAGAAATTAAAAAAGGCAGACAGAAAGAGAAAATACTTGGGATGTAGACTAATTGAAAGCAGAAGCTTCTGAAAAGCATATTAGCTAATAATAAACATTTAGCCATACATGTACAGCAGAAATGCTTTTAGCGGAAGTCCTGATTAGTTTGGATTTCAGCAGCACAGTGAAAGCACTTCCTAGATTTTCTAATGGCCTCTTTTCCTCTTATCAATGCAATAGAGATTGTTTAAAATACATATTTTCAAACCATTACAATATGGACTTTTTTAAAAAATTCTCGCAAGTGATGTCTTTTGTTTCTATTACTTTATTCGGAAAAGAAGCAAGCTACACTGTCAGGCAGGAAATCTTAAGTTCTATTTTCATTTAAAATGGATACACACAAGGAAGCCACTAATAAGACACTAATTCTACAACTCAGTTTCTTCCTGCAAGACGGGGATAACACTAACTAGGCTGCTAATATGATTTAGATAATGCATGTGAAGCACAGAATGCGTGAAATATGCTAAGCCCGATTCCTTTGACGTAGTTCAGCCAGAAAAGAAAGTACGTAAGTTTTGCTCATGAGAACACAGGGAACACAGGGAATAATCATAATGGATTGACAGGAATCAGAGTTCTATTGAAATAGCAAAAGAACGTGATTGCTGCCTAGATCCAAATTTCTCCCAATTCTTTCACAGAATTAAGACTTCAGCTGAATTAGAATATGTTTTCACTGGAAGTCACAAAAAGTGACTTATGGTTGTTTTTCACACTTACAGCTGTTGCAGTCGTCCCCATGGTCACATGGTCAAAATTCACACACTTGGCCATTGACTCATATTTATGACGTAGCAGTGTCCCAGGGTCACCTTTTGCAACCTTCTGACAAGCCAAGCCAATGGGGAAACTAGATCCACTTAACAACCATGGTACCAACTTAGCAACTGCAGTGATTCACTTAACAAGAAAAGTAATAAAATGGGCAATATTCACTTAACAAATTAGCAACAGAAATGTTGAGCTCAACTATGGTCATAAATCAAGGACCACCTGTATTTTATCTCTTCATTCAACTTCTGGAAGAAAACCACTATTTCATTTTTGTAATATGTTTTTAGAGGCTGCCTCTAGCTGGGAATTCTACTTCAAAAGCCACTGAAAATCACTACTGCTACGGGAAACTAATGGAAAATAAAAGGGATGGTTGCCAGTCAAAAGTCATCAGAATGGCAGGTTAGTAGTTGGCCTTCCGTAATGAAATTTATTTCTTAGTTCTGAAAGGAAAAAGAAGAAAATAGTTTTGCCTTTCTTTTGTCACAGGCCCTTTGAGAGAATCTGTCTCTGGCTATCAATCAAACTGTAAAAGGCCTTCTATATCACTAAGCTTTATGAAAAGAGATTTGTTACGTGTGGAATATTGTGCCTGAAAAATGCCAAAAAAAGGCTTCCTGTCTAAACAAAGAGACTTTCAAAACCTTGGAGCTAGTAAATTCTTTCTTTCTTTGTTTCTTTCTCTTTTTTTCTTTCTTTCTCTCTCTCTTTCTTTCTCTCTCTCTCTCTCTCTCACACACACAAACACAAACTCCTCCGGAATCCTTACATGGGAGGTTTGTGCATAAAAACATATGCAATTGTTCAGGTTATTTATTCTGCAAATCTGTTAATTATGCTTACCTATAAATCGGATGATTCGCCGAAGCAGTGGATTCAGGTAACAGCATTCCCCTGTCAAAATGGTTTTCTCTTGGATAATTAAGCTTTCTCTGGTGGACTTGATGAAATACATAGATATCTCTCCAATAAAAATCTGTAAAAGGAAGGGAAAGGGGAATGCTGAGAATCACAAAGATAAATGCATGGGTCACTGCTGAACTCCCTTGGTAACTGGAAACCACTCTCTGGAAAGGCATGTTAATCCATCTCACCCCATCATTTCTTAACCTAATCTAACTCTATGAGAGCAGAACACTGATAGCGGACAACTGGTGGGAGTAGTAGAGAAGTCAGATAAATTGAGTTTTCACCAATTCTGGATGATCATTTCTGGCTAAAGAGGTTCATTAACCACTTACTAAAATTCACTAGCTTACATCTGAAGCAACAGACTGAGTTCTTAATTCTCCAAAGGTTATCTTCTATATATTACTAAAATTCTGAATCCTGTAACTTTTAATTGGGCGGAATACTACATTATCATAAAGCAGTTTATGACATGATACAAAATGTCATAAAGCATTTCCTGTGCTGGTGTTTCATAGGCAAAACATTTTGAACCAAGTTACCTTAAATGGCTTAACACAGAGGTCCCCAATCCCTGGTCTGTGCAAACAAGTGAAGCCTCATCCATAGGATGCAGGCAAAATGCAAGACCATGCTCTCTGTGGTCCACGGAAAAACCTCTCTCCACAGAACTGGTCCCTGGTGTCCAAAAGATTGGGGGGCAATGGCCTAACATACAGAATACATCCAAAATCCGGGACCCATGACTCCCTTGGAATTGAAATTTGGCAAAGTTTATAAAACACTTTATGACATAAACATTATCATAAAGCAGTTTATGACATGATACAACATGTCATAAAGCATTTCCTGTGCTGGTGTTTGGCTATGCTATACAGTTCAACATAGACTACTTTCAAGGCTAACCCATCTTTGAATGTATCCCAACTAAAAAGCTGTGCCACTATTAAAAGCACTGAGGAATCTGATAAGGAAATATCTCTGAAAAGGGCGTTGGTTCTTACCTGATAAGCCCATTCTCTGTGAGCTGCGTAGAGCATCCAGGATTGGGGAGGTGCTTCAGTCTCTTCCAGTTAGGCTGGGCTTAAACTTTGAGGACACTCCTCCTCCTCCACGTGACTCCACCATAGCGTCCCCAGTTTTTGCAAAGATGAGGCTGGAAGCAAGCCCCATACAACCGCAACAGCGGAAGAACCCCTGGCCGGAGTAGAACCCCACCAGACGGAGAAAAAACAAGGTAAAGAAGAGTTCGGTGAACAACCTTAATCCTCCCCCAATGGGGATGAGATCCAGAGAACTATCTGGAGCGACGAAAGGGCCTATTTCCTGTGCCCCTGGAGTATCTCTTATTCTGGGTCCCCCTCCTGGGCCTGTCTGACTGCTCAAACCTGTCCTGTTGCAGACCCTGCCGGGATCCAGAGGTTCGCGGAAAACGATATGGAGGGGGGCTCTGGTAGGAGGGCCGAAAAGAGGACCTCCGAAAGGACTGAGGGGACTTGTTGTCCGATTTGTGAGAGGGAGAGGGAAGGATCTTCTTTTGGTCCGGTCTCTATGAGGAGGGGATCAAGCACATTGCCGAACAACTTTTCCCCCCAAGATGGGGGCGGCAGCTAACTTGCATTTGTGCTTGGTGTCGGCCCGCCAGTGGTGCAGCCACAGTAATCTCCTAGCGGACACTTGGGCAGCGATGGATCTGGAAGAAAACTTTACTGCATTAAATGTTGCATCAGCTGAGAACTCAGCTGCTGCAATAAGTTTGGCAATGTCAAGATGGGCCCTCGTATTGGAGACTGGAATAGTATCCCTGAGATGTCTAAGCCAGCATAAGGAGGGCCTTGTAAAGAAGGACGCTGCTATAGCAGCCTTTATCGCCTGCCGGAGACGCGATATGGAGGGCCAGTTCTACCTTCTTCTCCTCCGGTCAGAGGGCTTCCTCTGCCTCTGTCAGGAAGGATGAGGAGGAGGCTAGTGCTATAATGGGTTCGTTGACCTCTGGTGTGTTAAGGGAACTAGAAAAATCGGAAGCCAAATTGTAAAATTTTTTGTCTTATGTCGTCGGGGCTGGATATGAAGCCGCCGAGGCCCATTGTCTGTCGAGTAGGTCTTTAAACATTTGGGGGACCAGAATTATGTCTACTTCATTGATGGGCTGGGAGAAGATTAAGTCTCCCAAGTCCGCAGGAGGGGTGGGTGGGTGTGTTTGGGTTGTAGTCGAATCAAGTCGGGCAGTGTTTTTTGCCTTGAATAGTAAGGACCTAAAGAGCTGTGGGCAGAACAGACCAGTAAAAATTGGTTGGTGTGGAATGAGGCCTTCGTCATTGGACATACCCCTTTCCAGGGGGTCCGCCTCTGACTGTTCAGGTTCAATGATCTGTAGGGATCCCGCCTCTGATCTTTGTGATTGCTCATCGTGATCCTCCGGGTTGAGGGACCCTTGAGGGCGAACATCCTGTAGGATAGAGAATTCTCCATGGGAAGGTACCTGAGAGAGGATGGAGGTCAGCAATGCTCACTGAGCGGTCTGAACAGGAACCCTATTCTGAGGCCTCATGCTGTTTGGACTGCGCTGATTGTTGCAGGCCGGCCGCCACGCCCTTTTGGATGGCTAGTTCCATCCAGGTTTGGAAACTCTCGGGGATCTCCTCCAATGAGTCATCCGATGGGTGAAGACCCGCTGCAGTAGGGGTGAAAGTCACCTCTGGGGCCTGATGGGGCGGTGGGAGGGTTGGCCTGGGCATGGTTGATAGGTCCAGTGGTGCGGGCATGGGTTCCGTTCTAAGAGAAGGTGGTAGCTGAGGTGGTTCATGTTCAGCTTCTCTGGCCCGCTTTCTCACTTCTTTCGCTATAGCCTGGTGCCTTCTATGGGCATCCTTCTCTGCAGTTCGGGAGGGTTTAGTGGGCTCTTTGGTTTTATCTAGAGATTTTCCAGAGGGCTAGGCCCTTGGGCCATGACCTCCTGTCATGGTGGGCTGCCCGTTTGATGGATTAAGATGCACTTTGTTTTTGGGTACGTTGTTTGTTGTTGTTGTTGTTGTTGTTGTTGTTGTTATTATTATTATTAGTGTACTTCTTCCTTTAATTTTTTTAACAGATTATGAGAGTTACTGATTGGAGCAGAAGAGATCAATCCTATGGGACAAGCCCCCAGTCGGGTTGGAAGTACCCTCGGTCCCCAGGACGGGAAACCTGGTGGGTGAAGAGTTATGGCCTCTGTTAACAATCCACTGTTTGGGAGGTCATTGACAAAAGTAGAATTCTTTTCCCGCTGGGTGTCTCAGCGGAGGCCAATCCGCAATCCCCTGGTCCCCTGGGCGGGAAACCTGTGGGGAAGCCCACACACGCAATCCCCTTATAATTTGCTGCGTAGTAGAGAGAAAGCAAAATGGTGTCTGCCACGAGGGTGGTGCTCTGATGATCCAGAAGAGTGAGAAGGAGCCGCCTCTCCAATCTTGCTTGTGGTAATGAGAGGGGGGAGCAATGGGCAAGGAATGGGAGGCAGCCACCTCCCGAGTCCTTAACTGTGGCCCGCGCTTGAGGAAACGGCTCCGAAGCGCCGTCTGAAGATCAGGTGTGGGGGGGAGCACTCCGCGTGCGAGGCAGCCACCTCCACAGGCCCCCAGGAGCGATAAAAAACCCCAGGATTCGGGAAATTCTAAGCTCCTTGGACCGGATCCCAGGCAACGACTAGATGCCAAAATAAGAAGGGGGAAACAATAGCGCACGCAGCGTGAGAGGCGGGAGCAATGTGCGAGTCAGCTGCCTCCCAAGTCCGGCGAGCATTCACTCGTGAAATCAGGCGATCCTGGTCCCTTAGGACTGACTGAAAGGATGCCAATTGGAGTGGTGAGGGAGGGGGGAGAGGGCAGTAGGCGCGAGGCAGCCGCCTCCCGCCTGGGCTAGACTAGCAGCCCTTCCCGAACTCTGAGAGCTCAGGCAGGCTAGGTGAAGAGCCTGATGCCTCCTAATACAACCCCAGGACAGTGGGAAAAAAAGAAACAGCAAGGGAATTCAAACCTGAAAGGATTTTAGCTAAGATTCAGTCTACTCCGGCCAGTAAGGGATAAATGCAGCCTGTTCCAGCGAGGCTGAGCTAAAACTGGGGACGCTACGGTGGAGTCACGTGGAGGAGGAGGAGCCCTCAAAGTTTAAGCCCAGCCTAACTGGAAGAGACTGAAGCACCTCCCCAATCCTGGATGCTCGGAGCAGCTCAGGGGAGAATGACGACCCCATGATGGCACAGGTTATCTATTTAAATATCTAAAAGGTTAAATTTAAAAATAAGCAAAAAAAATCGCAACCAAAACAAATGAGACTTTTTCAATCTCCCACTTGCTAACGTGAGGGGAGGTATATGCCTGATGATTTTCTACTTATATCAACGAAATTTATTTTATATTTTGCTAATTACCCTCATTTGAGAGTAACACAATTTTATTCTTTACAAGATGTATTTATTTTTTGTTATTAGTACAATCAGTATAGGAACAGAACCAGAGGTGGTATTCAGCAGGTTCTGACCTGTTCTGGAGAGCCAGCAGCGGAAATTTTGAGTAGTTCGGAGAACTGGCAAATACCAGCTCTGACTGGAGATTTTACAGTATCCTTCCCCTGCCACTACCAAGCCACAGCCACAGAACCGTAGTAAAAAATGTGAATCCCACCACTGAACAGAACTTAATAACAAATTAATATGGGAAAGTATTATATTTTTTTTAAAAAAAATCCAAATTTTAATTTGTGTGCTGCTGAATTTCAGCTGGATGCAGGAAGAACTAAAAAATAGGAAAGGCAGAAAGGGGAATATGGAACAGTTATACTAAAAGCAAAAATGGCAAATAAATAAGCCTTGTAGATTATAAAGGCCATCAAATTCATTATGCAATAAACATACAATGTGGGCAAGAAATTAATCCTCTTTTGAAAAAGAGTTGTATTTCTGTTTTTATTGCTACTTCTCCCTCTTGGCTACATTTCTATCAATAGGGCTTCTTGTATTTCTGACTCTCCTTGTTTTCCCAGGTTCTCTTTTTTTAAGAAAAGCTGTGCTTCCTTCTTCCTTGTTATTTCCCACCCTCTTCAGCATCTTTACTGAGTGTTGTAGTGGAGTAATGGTGGAGAAATGGTGCAGGCACACAACAAGACATGATATTTTATAAAGATCTCTGATTTCTTTTCCCAACAGAAAGGAAATTCATCACAACCAGAGTACCTTTGAGGCAGATATGAAAACAGAATTCTCCCATTAGTGCTACCTGCAACTGGAGGCTTGAAAAAGACATCACCCAAACAACTTTAATGTGATTTCCAGACATATAATGATGCTGCTGGGTAGTTTGTTGCTAAAGTTTCCAACAGATAGAATAGAACACTTTATTTGGCCAAGTGTGATTAGACACACAAGGATTTTGTCTCTGGTGCAGAAGCCCTCAAGTGTCCATGCAAAGCAAGCAACATAGTAATGACAGCCATAATAATTATACTATTAATAGTAATGATGATAATCATAACGTAAGAAGTTGTACAACAGGAATGACAAAGAAACTCCATTTTCAAATAAATATCTATAGGTATGATTACATTTAACGAATCTTGTCTTTTGTGCTGTCTCTTCTCTTCTAGCAACCTCTCCTCATTCCAATCAGATGCACCATCAATTCCTAACTGCTGGTTTCTCATTGGTTACTATTTATTTAGATTCTATCTAGCCTTTCATTCATGAGAATCATGTGGTGTACACAGCTCTCCAACAATTTTTGCCCACTGCAAACCTTCTGGGCTGAGAAAGAACTAGTAAAGTCAACCAGTGAGCTTCCATGCCTAAGGACAGACTAGTCCCACTTTCTAATCCAACATTTTAACCACAACATCAAATTTAGCTTTGCTAATTATATACAAATTATTAGTTGGCAAGGAGGACATATTCCTCACACAGTGTTCTTCACCCCTTAAATCTCTGCAGTTTGGGCGCTTATTTTCAAGAAACACAGCTACTGCTGGTATTGCTAGAGATATAACAATCTACCGGTTTGATTGAAACAGCGGCATTAAGAATTTCTGTTGATAAGTAAGATTATCCAGGAGCCTAGTGTAGTGTAGCCATGGGATAGTACTGCATCAGAGAGACCCAAGTTCCAGTTCATCCTCAGCCACAGAAAAGCACTAGATAACTTTGGGCCTATCACTACAACTGGCCTATCTCCCAGTCAGAAAAGTAATATAGGTAGTCCTCAACTTATGACCAGAATTGAGTCCAGATTTTACATTGCTATGTGAGAAATTTGTTAAGAGAGTTGTGCCCCATTTTATGACTTTTCTTGCCACAGTTGTTAAGTGAATCATTGCAGTTGTTAAGTTAGTAGCACAATTGTTAAGTGAATCTGGCTTTCCCATTCACATTGTCAGCACACTGCAAAAGATGATCCGATGACCAGGACGCTGCAATCATGAACCAGTTGTCAAGCATCCGAATGTAAATGACGTGACCATGGGGATGCTGCAATGGTCATAAGTGTGAAAAATGGTCATGTTACTTTTTTCAGTGCCATTTGTAACTTTGAACGGTCACTAAATGAACGGTTGTAAGTCAAGGACCACTGAAGGTGTGCATATCCTCCTTTGACAGTGCCTGCCATATATAACAATATGTTTATGCTATTCAGTTGTCCTGTGGTAGACAGCAAAAGAAAAGCACACTTTGGCTTTCACCATCAAGCATGTGACAATCAGTTCCTGCTCTACCATTAACGTGGCTTCAACCACTGGACAGAAAATTAGCAGGTAAAGGAAACATGTTTTTACCAAATCAAAGAACTTCAAATAAAAATCCCAAATGAAGGGGTGAATGAATTTACATGCAGAGCATTAATTACTCCTATATGTGGAGTTCTAAGCTCCTTTGAAGAAATATGGACTGCAAATCAGAAATCCCTGAAATGGGAATTTGGGTCATTCTGTACCTGCTGTACATTGATTCCATGCTACATGGAAATTCCTTCATAGTTACACTTTGGGTGCATAATATGCAGTGTGTCACAGAAGGATTTGGTGGGTTAATGCCATGCATTGCATTTATGCACAAAAGTGATAAGACACCCCCCCCCTGAATGTTATTTCCCCAAGCACAGGCTAGTTATATCTCTTGGGGCTGTGTGTGTTAGCATCAGTATTAAAGGATCCTGTATATATCCCAATACACTTATATAGAACAGTGGTGGCTAACCTTTTGGGGCTCTTGTGCTGAAAAATTGTGTATGCGCTTGTGCGCGTGCTCTCGCATGCCAGCACACAGAAGGCAATGCAAATGCCCCCCCAAGCCCCCTGAGCAGCAGGCGTAATCCCCCCCGCCGCCCCTTTACCTGCACTGCACTTCCCAGCTGATTTTCAGCCTTTGAGGCCTTTTTCGGCCTGCCAGAGGCTTGAGGGAAGCCTCTGCAGGCTGAAAAATGGGCCCGTTTCATCACTTCCAGTATTTCTGAAAAAGGCCCCAAAATCAGCTGGGAGGTCCACACATGTGCAGTGAGGTAAGTTTGCCTGGGGCTCGCGTGCCCGCACAAATGGCTCTGCATGCCACCTGTGGCATACGTGCCATAGGTTCACCATCATGGATATAAAATGTATAGGATGTTAATTGGCTAAGCTTCTACTGCACAGGTGTCAAACTGGTGGCATCACGTGACATACCATGATGTTTTTCCCTTCATGGAGCTGGGGTAGATGTGGCCTGAACGTGATACATCTGGCTCACGGGCCATCAGTTTGACACCCCTTTTCTAGTGCATATGGAAGAATCTCAGAGAAGGACAATAAAAAGCATTTAATCTTTTTCTATAGCTGTCAGGGGCTGACTGCCATGAAATGGCATAGAGGGCACATGATTGGCCCTCTTTATTGAACATGCCTTGGGTGAATGTGGACAGCAAGTTAACACTCTTCAAATACCTTTCCAGATTATTTCCTTTAAAAAGACCTCTCTTTCTAATACACTTGTGCTACAAATGCATCTTTAAAAGCTCACAATACTTTTTCCCTTCTAGCTTTCTAACTGTTTTGCAATGCCTTCAGCATTTCTTACCTTGGAACATTTTAGCAAGTGTGGTCTGAATATTTGACCTGCACATTAGTTCAGAGTTTTTGAAATTTTTATGTTAAACCAGGAGATGACATTAAAAAAAACCTTTCCAGAAATGTGGGTGATAGTATGTCTGTAGCACTCTTACTATTAACTAATCATATTGCACACAGCTGTGCACATCTTGAAAGGATGCTGGATTAAGACTTGTGAATTTGAATAAAACGCTAAGCTGAGCCTACCCTATATGGACATTTTCATCTAGTTCAGGGATGTCAAACTCAAGGCCTGGGAGCCGGATCCAGCCCACGGGGTGCTTAGATCTGGCCTGTGGGGCTGTCCTGGAAACAGTGAAGGACTGGCCCATGGGAGCATGGGCAGCCTGTGGGCATCTCTCCCTAACTCTGTTTTTGCTGGCAGAGGGCTGCAGGAGGCCATTGCAGCCGAAAACTGAGCGCACCAGCTCATTTTCGGTGGCAGAACTCGGGCCACCACAGGTGCCCCAACATGGGTGATGTTGAGCTGGCCACCCCACCTGGCCATGCCAACTCTGGCCCCCTGAGGTCAAACACAACTCTGATGCAGCCCTCAATGAAATTGAGTTTGATACCCCTGATCTAGTTGATGTGCTTAATATATGTTGCTCATTATTCTTCTGTTAAATCCCCTTGCATCAACTTAAGGAAAAAATGGCAAACAAGTTTAACACATAATTCTGGTGGGAAAGAAAAACAAAAGGAACTAGACAAACATGTCTCAGAAACTTATTTGAAACAGCGGTTTAAATTAAACCGTGGCTGAATCTATTTGCTTTGTAGCACAAAGAAGCTAATGTCTCCCATGAAAAGAAAAGCAATCAGGACACTTTCTGGCATTTATCCCCTAATTAATAGTTTTCTTGGACTTATGACAGCCTTCAATTATTTGGCATGGGAATTATATTGGAAGGAGTTGGGAAAACCAACATTTGATTTGCAAAGGGCAATTTTTTTTTATTCATTCATAAGCACTACTCAGCTGAAATATTTTTTAAAGCAGCCAGTTTTGCCTTCAGCATGTGAAACTTCACACACGTTGCAAGATTCACATTTTGCTTTTACTAAAAGCATAGTTTATTTACTTACTAAATTCACCGAGAACTTATGGTGATAAACTCCAACACCAATCATTTACATCGAAGTGCTGTGGTTGATCTAAATGTGTGAAACTGTTTACCCAGTGAGAAGCACTTAGCTATTGCACTTCATTTGAGAAATATGTAACATGGTGTTTTGTCTTCCTGTGAAATCACATACATATAATTAATTAATTAGTGGGATAATTAATACCCAAAGGGATTATGATAACATGTCAATGTCTGTCAAAAGCTTCAGTGTAAAAATAAATAAAGATGCCTTGAAGTTATGTTGGACTCCTCATGACATTTACGGAGTTAGATAAAAATCATGAGGGTGGAAAAGGAATAGAATCTCTTCTCTAGGAAGTCGGCAATCAACAATCCAAAAGAATCTTTAAAATATGCATATACACACACACACACACACATATATATTTAATATATTCAGTTTACTTACAATTGCTGTTGGGGTTGCAGCCAGTACACAGTAGAGGATAAGAGGGAAATGAAGCTTTCATCCTCTGTTCCTGGATATGGTTTCATCAAATTGCTGTCTTGGCAGAAGAAGCCTTGAATATGCACCTGGAAAGTGTCTGTACACTCGAAGTAGTAGGCGAGCAAGACCGTCCCAGCCATAATAACAAGCTGAAAATACAGCATGGTGACAACGAGACATTAGCAGCTCCTCAGCCCTTATGCCTCTGACAATGGCCATCCTCCATTCTCACTGCCACCATTCCAGCAGCAATGCCCACATCGGTGCAAGGAATGTGCTGGGATGAATGTCTACCCTCTGGAGTGCTTCTTTCATAAATCACAAGTAAACACCCCCCCCCTTCTACTCCCAGGAAAGTTTTGGGACTACAAAGCACCTCACAAAAGAATAGGAGGTACAACCCCAACTTAGTCCAAAGCATGTAGCTGTTACCAGCAGCGTGGATCAATGCAAATGAAACGGGGCAGCCCTGAACAGGGTATATACATCCTATCAGTTAAGAAATCTGGGCCGGAATAAACACTCCTCACCCCACAAGGTTGACAAAAGCAACATGCAGATGGAAAATAAACCTTGGGGGTGGAATCTAGTGAGATTTACTCTGGAGGGTGCATAGTAACGTAGCCAAGGAGTTTCAGAAAGAAGGGAAGCAAAACAGTGACACTGACAATCCTCTGCAGTTCTCTCTCCACCTACTTCCTATTTTTAGCTCTCTAGAGAATATGCCATATTTTGGGGTTTGAATTCTTTTGGGGGTGCAACTTCCTGTTGTACTCAGTATTCTGTTTCTTTTATCATTTTATTTATTTTTAAATCTGTTTCCTGCTCATCTTGCCCATTCTGACTGAAACAGGTCTAAGGACAACATTTGAGAAATTCCAGCTAATTTGGTTTGGAAATTAGTCACGCTCCTTCCCCCTGCCACCATGAAAAGTACTCGGGATATAGTTTTTTATCTGATTGATTGTTTAATGTATTTGATTTATGTCTTCCCTTTCTATCCAAGTAGGATGATCAAATTAACAGCATAATAAATTAAAAGCAACACAAATCACCGATATTAACATGCATACATACAAATAGGATGATCAAATTAAAAGCAGCACAAATTATTAACACGCAACACAAATTATTAACATGCAACCTCCATAAAATAGTTTAACACAATCCTTTAAAAAGTTCAGAGTATCAGGCTGAAAGTGCTAAATTTAAACCCACTTGGAACCCCAGAAATTCCTTTTCCCCATGCAGTCTGTTAAAAGCTTCTGGCAGGCCGTATAAAATAATTACAAGGCTCACTCTGTGTCAATCTCATTCAGAAAAAATAATAATTAGAAAGTAGAAAATAAAATAATGGAAGAAAGGAAGCAACAGGAAGAGAGATTTCAGAAATCCAACTGAATGAATTTGTCAATGTTTTAAAGAGGCTCAGGATGAACTTAATGGAGATGCAACTGACACAGCACTTCTGCTGATGCCTATTGTTGTCTTCCGACTGAGGAAAAATACAGATGATGTCTTCCAAAAGCAAAACGTAGATTTCTCAAAGAGGTGTGAAAGTCATACCCACGGGAAATGTGAAAATATCCTGATATCTGTTTGGATACAACTCTGCCAAGCAGAATCCTTACAGGAAATCCTTAACTTGTCTTACTGGCAATGTTCTCTTTGGACCTTAGAAGAAAACACAAGAGGCTAGCTTTCTTTGACCTGACATACTAGTCATTATGGAAGATGTAGTTGAGAAGTGGAAACCAAAACATTAAAGACAAATGACAATGCAGAAGGACAGAATGTTTGTGTTTCCAAAGACATGATTTCAAAACAACAATCAGTTTGGTCTAGTGGTTAGGGCACCCAGATAGAAACCAGGAGACTGTGAGTTCTAGTCTTGCCTTAGCCACAAAGCCAGATGGGTGATCTTGAGCCAGTCAATTTCTCTCAGTACAACCCACATATCCAGGATGGTATTGTAGGGAAAATATGAAGAAGGAATATTAGATAGGTTCACTGCTTTGAATTGTTTAGAAAAAATAATAAAATAAAGGCAGGATATCAATAAAATAATGAACAAATAAAGCAGATTATAATGAACTCAAAATAATGATAAGTAGGATCATGTAGAAGAAAGTTAATCCAAAAAATGAGTTTGATATGAGTGGGTTTCCTAAAGAAGGGTATCAAAAACCAATTTTAAAGAGGATGAAAAATGAAGGACAACAAAAGAAATTAAACACAAGAACACAAAAAGCTTAGCAAAGATCTGAAGACAAAAACAAAGTAAAATGGGAAGAGGGCCACTACAAATAACCTAGATCTGTAAAGCTAGTGTCAGGAAACCAAAAATTCAAAATGAGATGAGGTTAGCAAAAGATGCTCAGAATATTAAAAATATGTTCAAAATAAAGGAAAAAATAATTAGTATATCAACTTCTCTGTGAATGGAGGAATGCTTCTCAAATGTGGACATGATCAAAAATTTGGTTGAGATATCGTGCCTACAGGTAGTAAGCAATTGAAAATTTAAAACAATTTTGATAGACTGAAAAATACTGAAGGTAATATGATGAAATTTAACAGAGACAAGTGCAAAGTTCTTCACTTAACAACAATAGAACTGA
>CM019149.1:212347636-212434608 GCA_009733165.1 Naja naja
GCAGAATGTCTTTAACTCTAGTTTACATTTATCTTCTCACAGGTTGGAAATTAAGACCTAACTGGTTATTCTTGTTACACTAGTGGAAGACAGGAACTTCAGTTTAGGATAGACAAGAACCAGGTTAAAAATATGTGGCTAATTTAAATGACTTCAAGTCTCCAGGGCCTGATAAACTGTAGCCATCCTTAATACTGATGGAACTTGCAGACTGCAAACTCACTAAAGAGAATTCCTGGAGATCTGGTGAATCCAGAAGATGGCAACAAATGCTGTCCCTTTTTGAAAAGAGAAAAAATTACAGACCTTCAAGGTTAAGAAGATTAAAAAATGTAGCAGCTTCATTATTAATTCATGCTCAAACTACAAATGAGATTATGAACACTTAACAATGCAGCAACTAATAAGAGCCAGTATGTGTTTGTCCCCAAAAAATGATGCAAAATTGTCATTTTCTCCTTTTTTTGAAACAGTAATTTGTTTAATAGATTGGGGAAATGCCCTGGACAATAATGTCTCTTGACCTCAGCAAAGTATTTGATGCAGCCCATGATATATTCAGTAATGAAATCTTAATTGGCTTAATCACTGCCCCCAGAAAGGCAGTGTCTAATTAGTCAATGATTTCATATTAGTTTAGAGCCTTCTACTCTGGGCCCCATTGAGCATTTTTATAAATAATCTAGATCAGGAGTGTCCAACTTGATTTCACTGAGGACTGCATCAGGGTTATGTTTGACCAGGCTGGGGGGAGTGGGGATGGATTTGGTCACAGTGGGCATGGCCGAGATGGGTGTGGACATGGTGGGCATTTGACACAGGCTTAAAATGCACTTTTCCCCTTCTCTTCTTTGTTTTCACAGTACTCCCCGGCCTCCAGAAGCGCTCCGCCAGCCAAAAAAGGGCCTCGCGAAGGCCGCGTGGAGGCCTCACGTAGCCTGTTTTTGGCTGGCAGAGTGCTCTGGAGGCCAGGGAGGCCGAAAACGGGCCATGAGTTGGCTGCACGCAGCCTCCCCGTGGCCCATTTTGGCTAGCAGAGGCACCGCAGGCTGGTCCTTTGATATTTCCAGGCCAGCCCTGCAGGCCAAATTTAAGCACTCTCTAGAAATAAACATGATCCCACTGAGGAGATGACAATGGTTACAGATAGACCCTGACTTGCAACCACAAATGAGCCCAAAATTTTGATTTCTAAGTGAGACATTTGTTAAGTAAGTTTTTTTCCCATTTTACGACCTTTCTGTCCACAGTTGTTCAGTGAAACACTGCAGTTGTTAAGTTAGCAACACGATGGTGAAGTGAAACTGGCTTCCCCATTGGGGTTTCTTGTCAGAAGGTCAAAAAGAGGATTGCATGATCCAGGGACACTGCAACTGTCATAAATATGAGACAGTTGCCAAGCCTCTGAATTTTGACCATGTGACCCCATCTACCCTGGGATGCTGCAACAGTCGTAAATGTGAAAACGGTCATAAACCACTTGTCAACCCTGAAGCTGACCTGGGTGAAGCCATATTGGAGCTTCAGTGTTGCCACACTGGAGTGAGGGATAGGGAGGGGGATTAGAGATAGCTGGGCTTGTGTAGTCAAAATAAAATACTTTCTCAAGACTTTCTCTGGGGAAACAAGGACATTCTCACACCTGGCCGAGAGAAGGGGAGATGTCACCAGACCCACAGAAGCTGCAGTGATTGGGCCATGTGACCGATGGTTTGGGGTTGAGGGAAAAACTTTTACTTTTAATTAGGTGAAGACCAAGGGGCCTCTCAGAGCTGGTTTTCACCAGATACGTGCCAATATGATATTTCCAATAATTCTTCTTTGAAGAATTCACCTGCCTCGGAGTTCTTGCTTGCAATGGGTTTATTACTTGGAACCCTGACACCCCTTTTTCCACTGCCATTGTAACTTTGAACTGTCACTAAACGAATTGTTGTATGTCGAGAACTACCGGCATTTAATTGTGATGTGGTACAGCCCAACAAGACTGTCATGGGAGATCTCTGTGATTCTGCATTTAGGCCTTAAGAGAAATGAGAGGGCATTAAAGCAGTCAGAAATGATAAGCGAAGCACATAGGACAGGTAAAAAATAGAACCTCTTTATGTACTTACTGTAGCGTATAAGGCTGAATATATGCTTAAAGCAGCATGTTTGGATGGAAAGGATCTCCTCGCCTTCTCAATTACATCCTGGTCACCAGTGCAGATATTCCCATTGTTAACAAACTGGTGATGAGCTCGGCAGTCACTCCCAGTGTAGTTGGGTTTACACACAGTCAAGAAATAGGGCGCCAAGTTGCCCGTCACTACCTGGCCAGCATTTACAAATATGTTGGTAGCAAAAAGACCAAATGCAAATACTCCTGGGAGAAGAAAAAGGTAAAAGAACAAGAAAAGTGGAATCGTTATTCAGAACTGAAACACGATAGACGTGGAAGAAAAATAATAGCTTCCTTCCCCTGCCTGGAAAAAAAATGGGAAAGGAGAATTTGTAACAGAACTAGGAAGAAAAAAAACCCTGAAAGTCAAGTCCAAATTACATATGTGATGAATATCTGCAATCAAATCTCTTGAGATTTAAAAATAAGGATCGATGTAATCAAACCAATTGTGGAGGCTGAACATTTTGAAAAAAAAACTACATACAGTAGATATGGAGACATTCCAACGTATTTGAGCCCTTCAAAGTTACCTAATATTATTTTATGCTAGTCTTGGCCACGTTCAAAGTATGGCTTTTGTTCAAATTAAGGGCACCAACTGCCTAGCACATATAAAGAACTAGCTCTATACCCGTGTTTCGCTATGAAACTGTGTGATCGGGCTTAGTTTTTGGGGAGGAAAATAAGGAGGGGGGGGAATTGTGCCTCTGCCTACCAGCATCCATCAGTATTCATCTGGCTAGTGTCCTGTCAGTGTGTGAGAGAGTTGAGAAACTGAAACAGTATTTGCTGTGTGAGCAAGGAGACAGCAAGGAGCCTGGGCGTGGTTTAGCTCAACTGTTCTGTACTAAAGCTGGTTGCTGCTGTGAAAGTAAAACTGAAACTGAAACTCCTCTCCTCTGTGTTTTGCATTTGGAACAGATTTCTTTTCAGGTGGGCAGGGGGAGTAGAACTCCTTAGCATCAGAGTGTGTTAATAATAATATAGGAAATACTAATGTTCTGATGGTCATTTTGAAAAATCCTTTCGTAGTGAGCATCTAGAAGCCAAGAGGAACATACGTGCAAAATTTCAAGTTTGTAGGTTTTACGATTCTGGAGATTTTGTGATGATGCTTGAGTGGTATTTCGCTTTTATATATATAGATGAAAGCCCAGCTTTTATTAATGTTCTGAAACATAATATGGAAATGTATGTAGAGGAAAATGAAGAGAGAGATGGAGCGAGTCTTCTTCGAGTAATCAATTCAGAATTGTACTAATGAGGGCAGGGAAATGGTTAGGATCTAATGAAAATACAGAACATTAGGATAGCTGAATACGCTAATTAAATGAAGCATGGATAAGTGTTTTGGGATGGAAAGTTTATACAATCTCCATTTCTCAACTGGAAAATTAGAAAACACTTCCATTATTTTCTCAGTAAAACCCTTTTGTCTGTTTAACAGATACATCTTGCCACAAGAGATTGCAGAAATATCCCATCTAGTTTAAGGAATACTAAAAAAGACAGATAGATAGATGATAGATAGATGGATGGATGGATGGATGGATGGATGGATGGATGGATGGATAGATAGAAATAGATGGATGGATGATAGATAGATAGATAGATAGATAGATAGATAGATAGATAGGCAGGCAGGCAGGCAGGCAGGCAGGCAGGCAGGCAGGCAGGCAGGTAAGGTGAGGTAAGGTAAGGTAAGGTAAGGTAAGGACTCCCTTCAATTGTGTTCAACCCTCTCCTGACTTAATGGACATGTCTGTCCAGTTTTATTGACAGCAATATGGAAATAGAACTTCATGCCTTTTGTTTAGCACGTTTTTCAAATTTCCACTTTATTCTACCACCTACAACCTAGTCTATTTCCTGATAATTTTTCATTCATGTTCCCTGTTTAATTTCCAAGCCCCGATAAGCTGGTCAGGTGCTGCCACTTGCTGTATCCATACTTTACATTTCCATCTATGGTCCTCCAAGGGCTGACTATGGCCACCCTTGCTTAATTTTTCATATCAGTTAAGTGCTGCCATTCTGTGGGGCTTATCCAGCATAAATGTGCAGGTACAGAGAGCCTTCAGCTTCAACTCTATGTTTAGCGATAATTCGAGGTTACAACAGTGATGAAAAAGTAACTTTGCAACCAATGCTCACATTTACCAGTCACAGAGTCTCACACTTGCCATTATACTTCAAGGTGGGTTGGCTGGGAATGCTGGTTGTTGATGGACAAGCTCTCTTCCTCCCTGGAGGGTGGGAGCTGAGGCTGAAACTCTCTTCGTTCCCCCTCTCCCCCCCAGCAAATTGGCAGGCAGGCAGGAAGTATGATTTCTGACAGCTTCTCTGAAGCAAAGTCAATGGGGAAGCCAGCAGTAAGTCAGAAATCACTTCCACTGCCACTGCTTCATCCAATCAGCTGGTGGCAAGACCTGCAATGATTTGCTGAAGGCTGAAATCTAAATCTCTTTTTAACAGCAATGGGTGGCAAGGGAAGGATAAAGGATGACTTGGATGCTTGCTGGTGAGATAAGGCTGGATGGGGGATGCTGGCAGTCAATAGGGGTGTTCTTCCCTGGAAGGAGGGGCTGTTGGGGATATACCAGGATGGGGAGCAGGGGTGCAGTTTTCCTCATGGTCTGTGACTCCCCTTGTTCTTCTCCCCCACCCCCAGCAAAATAACAGACAGTTCCTCAGGTCAGTCAAAGAGAAGGAGTGATTTCTGATACTTCTTCCCAGCTTCCCATAAGCATTGTCAAGGGGCAAGTCAGAAGCTCCCATTCAGACTGTTTTTTTGCCAATCCGTGGTCATTCTGCTTCTCTTTAGGTAAAGAAATATGTCTGAAAAGATGACCCAACAGGGCTACAAGTAATTTACTTCCTAACTAGAGGTCATACTAGCTGCTACTGATAAGAACTGGCATTCAATATTTGGAGGCCTAGAGGTTTTCCAGCCCAGTGCTAATTTATTTATTATTCTAATAGTACAGGAATATGTCCATGGTGTCAAGCTTCTTTGGCAACAAAATGGAAGTGGTTTCTTTTTTTATTTCTTCTGATAGCCCTTGTGGTTTCCCATCCAACTTCTAAGCAGGTGCAACTATGCTTAACAATTCATTATCACTGACCTGAGCCTCTTAAAATTTTGTTTTGTATTCTCATATTAAGAACATTATTATTCACACCTCATATGAGCAATAATCAATCTTCTTTAATCGCATCAGATGCTTTATTTTTAAATCTCTATTCTCAGGGGATTCTGCCCCTAAATAATGATCCACATAAAGAAAATGTTTTCTATCTAAGGAGATACATATTTCAGAAGCTTATATATAGAGGAAAGCTATCTAAACTGAAGCAACTTTCACATATGGCTCCACTTATCTAATCCTCCAACTACAAGAAATTAAAAAAGGCAGACAGAAAGAGAAAATACTTGGGATGTAGACTAATTGAAAGCAGAAGCTTCTGAAAAGCATATCAGCTAATAATAAACATTTAGCCATACATGTACAGCAGAAATGCTTTTAGCGGAAGTCCTGATTAGTTTGGATTTCAGCAGCACAGTGAAAGCACTTCCTAGATTTTCTAATGGCCTCTTTTCCTCTTATCAATGCAATAGAGATTGTTTAAAATACATATTTTCAAACCATTATAATATGGACTTTTTATTAAAAATTCTCGCAAGTGATGTCTTTTGTTTCTATTACTTTATTCGGAAAAGAAGCAAGCTACACTGTCAGGCAGGAAATCTTAAGTTCTATTTTCATTTAAAATGGATACACACAAGGAAGCCACTAATAAGACACTAATTCTACAACTCAGTTTCTTCCTGCAAGACGGGGATAACACTAACTAGGCTGCTAATGATTTAGATAACGCATGTGAAGCACAGAATGCGTGAAATATGCTAAGCCTGATTCCTTTGACGTAGTTCAGCCAGAAAAGAAAGTACGTAGTTTTGCTCATGAGAACACAGGGAACACAGGGAATAATCATAATGGATTGACAGGAATCAGAGTTCTATTGAAATAGCAAAAGAACGTGATTGCTGCCTAGATCCAAATTTCTCCCAATTCTTTCACAGAATTAAGACTTCAGCTGAATTAGAATATATTTTCACTGGAAGTCACAAAAAAGTGACTTATGGTTGTTTTTCACACTTACAGCTGTTGCAGTCGTCCCCATGGTCACATGGTCAAAATTCACACACTTGGCCATTGACTCATATTTATGACGTAGCAGTGTCCCAGGGTCACCTTTTGCAACCTTCTGACAAGCCAAGCCAATGGGGAAACTAGATCCACTTAACAACCATGGTACCAACTTAGCAACTGCAGTGATTCACTTAACAAGAAAAGTAATAAAATGGGCAATATTCACTTAACAAATTAGCAACAGAAATGTTGAGCTCAACTGTGGTCGTAAATCAAGGACCACCTGTATTTTATCTCTTCATTCAACTTCTGGAAGAAAACCACTATTTCATTTTTGTAATATGTTTTTAGAGGCTGCCTCTAGCTGGGAATTCTACTTCAAAAGCCACTGAAAATCACGACTGCTACGGGAAACTAATGGAAAATAAAAGGGATGGTTGCCAGTCAAAAGTCATCAGAATGGCAGGTTAGTAGTTGGCCTTCCGTAATGAAATTTATTTCTTAGTTCTGAAAGGAAAAAGAAGAAAATAGTTTTGCCTTTCTTTTGTCACAGGCCCTTTGAGAGAATCTGTCTCTGGCTATCAATCAAACTGTAAAAGGCCTTCTATATCACTAAGCTTTATGAAAAGAGATTTGTTACGTGTGGAATATTGTGCCTGAAAATGCCAAAAAGGCTTCCTGTCTAAACAAAGAGACTTTCAAAACCTTGGAGCTAGTAAATTCTTTCTTTCTTTGTTTCTTTGTTTCTTTCTCTTTTTTTCTTTCTCTCTCTCTCTCTCTCTCTCTCTCTCTCACACACACAAACACAAACTCCTCCGGAACCCTTACATGGGAGGTTTGTGCATAAAAACATATGCAATTGTTCGGGTTATTTATTCTGCAAATCTGTTAATTATGCTTACCTATAAATCGGATGATTCGCCGAAGCAGTGGATTCAGGTAACAGCATTCCCCTGTCAAAATGGTTTTCTCTTGGATAATTAAGCTTTCTCTGGTGGACTTGATGAAATACATAGATATCTCTCCAATAAAAATCTGTAAAAGGGAAGGGGAAAGGGGAATGCTGAGAATCACAAAGATAAATGCATGGGTCACTGCTGAACTCCCTTTGGTAACTGGAAACCACTCTCTGGAAAGGCATGTTAATCCATCTCACCCCATCATTTCTTAACCTAATCTAACTCTATGAGAGCAGAACACTGATAGCAGACAACTGGTGGGAGTAGTAGAGAAGTCAGATAAATTGAGTTTTCACCAATTCTGGATGATCATTTCTGGCTAAAGAGGTTCATTAACCACTTACTAAAATTCACTAGCTTACATCTGAAGCAACAGACTGAGTTCTTAATTCTCCAAAGGTTATCTTGTATATATTACTAAAATTCTGAATCCTGTAACTTTTAATTGGGCGGAATACTACATTATCATAAAGCAGTTTATGACATGATACAAAATGTCATAAAGCATTTCCTGTGCTGGTGTTTCATAGGCAAAACATTTTGAACCACGTTACCTTAAATGGCTTAACACAGAGGTCCCCAATCCCTGGTCCGTGCAAACAAGTGAAGCCTCATCCATAGGATGCAGGCAAAATGCAAGACCATGCTCTCTGTGGTCCACGGAAAAACCTCTCTCCACAGAACTGGTCCCTGGTGTCCAAAAGATTGGGGGGCAATGGCCTAACATACAGAATACATCCAAAATCCGGGACCCATGACTCCCTTGGAATTGAAATTTGGCAAAGTTTATAAAACACTTTATGACATAAACATTATCATAAAGCAGTTTATGACATGATACAACATGTCATAAAGCATTTCCTGTGCTGGTGTTTGGCTATGCTATACAGTTCAACATAGACTACTTTCAAGGCTAACCCATCTTTGAATGTATCCCAGCTAAAAAGCTGTGCCACTATTAAAAGCACTGAGGAATCTGATAAGGAAATATCTCTGAAAAGGTCGTTGGTTCTTACCTGATACGCGCATTCTCTGTGAGCTGCATAGAGCATCCAGGATTGGGGAGGTGCTTCAGTCTCTTCCAGTTAGGCTGGGCTTAAACTTTGAGGACGCTCCTCCTCCTCCACGTGACTCCACCATAGCGTCCCCAGTTTTTGCAAAGATGAGGCTGGAAGCAAGCCCCATACAACCGCAACAGCGGAAAAACCCCTGGCTGGAGCAGAACCCCACCAGACGGAGAAAAAACAAGGTAAAGAAGAAGAAAACAGGGTGGGGCTGGATGTTCTACGCAGCTCACAGAGAATGGGCGTATCAGGTAAGAACCAACGCCCTTTCTTCCCTGAGCTGCTCCGAGCATCCAGGATTGGGACATACCAAAGCTGGTCATTGGCCTAAGGGAGGGCCTCCATCTGGCGCGGAAGCTGCGTCCCCATCCGAAAAGACCCTTTGTAACACCCTCCTCCGCCTCCAGAAGCGAAGATATTTAATTTATAATTCCTGATAAAGGGAGAAGGGGAAGCCCAGGTGGCAGCCCTACAGATCTCATCAATTGAGGCCTGAGTAGCCCAGGCCACAGACACAGCTGCACTCTGAGTGGAATGAGCCGTTATGCCGTGGGGCACAGGTAAGGCGTGGGAGGCGTAAGACCTGGCAATCGTAGCCTTCAGCCAGTGGCCAATGGTTGATGAGGACACCTTGTGCCCAAGCGTGGAAGGTTGGAATGACATGAACAGTGCCTCGGATTTCCTGATACGGAGTGCTCAACGTACGTCCAATCTGTGCCATCGATGCTCGAGCCTGTGAGTGGGAGACGGGCAGAAGTTTGGCAGTATCAATTCCTGAGCCCTGTGAAAAGCGGAATTAACCTTAGGCATGAAGGTAGGATCAGGTCTGAGGACCACCCTATCGACATGGAAGATGCAGAGGTCCTTCCGAACCGAAAGTGCGGCCAGTTCTGAAATGCGCCACGCGGATGTGATGGTGACCAAGAATACGACTTTGTACGTGAGAAAGCGAGTAGGGATGGTCCTGAGTGGCTCGAAAGGATCTGACGTCAGGGCTCCCAAAACCTTGTTAAGGTCCCAGGTCGGGTAGCGGTGAACCACTGGAGGCCGCAAGTTACCGGCTCCCCGAAGAAAACTCGAATCGTGGATGATGGGAAATGGAGTCAAGCCCCCCCCATGAAACGACAGACGCCAGAGCTGCTACCTGCCACCGCAGTGTGTTCGGGGAAAGGCGCCTATCGAGGCCGTCCTGTAAGAAATCTAGGAGTTGGGTGACAGATGGATTAGTGGGGGAGGCTTGATGACTCGTGCACCACCTGCAGAATGCCGACCAGGTAGCCTCATAAATCCGGTTGGTGGAAGGACGTCGAGCCACCTGTATTGTCTGAATGACCTGCCACTCAACCTCCAAACGGCTAGGTTGAGCCACTGGGGGTCTCAGTGTATCACAGGACCTTGGGATAGTGAGACCCTCGCCGGCGGGATTCTCCAAGGCGGAACCGTGGACAGGTCCATCAGGTCCGCAAACCACGGACGGCGAGGCCAGGAGGGGGCCACCAACAGTATCTCCGCTCACTCCACCAATACTCTGCGGATCAGATTGGGTATAACAGGGAGCAGAGGGAAGGCACACAACAGACCAGTTGGCCATGGACAGCATAGGGCGTCGGCGTCCTCCGCGCCCTGGGTTGGATAGCGCGAGATGAACCTTGGCAGCTGGGCATTGAGCGGGGAGGCGAACAAATCGATGGTTGGGAACCCGAACCTCTGGGCCACCTCCTGAAAGAGCGACGGGTGTAGTTGCGACTCTGATTGGTTGACCTCTGCCCTGCTCAACCAATCCACCTGAACGTTGGACACCCCCGAGATGTGTTCCGCCTGTATGGAGAGGAGGTGTCTTTTGGCCCAACTGAAAAACTTTTCGGATTCCCGCATGAGGTGCTTGGAGTGAGTGCCTCCCTGTTTGTTGAGATGTGCTTTAGTGGACATGTTGTCTGTGAGCACTAGAATATGTTTGGTGTGAAACAGGTGTCGGAACTTGCGAAGAACTAGGTGAACAGCCCTTAGTTCCAGCCAGTTGATGCTGTAGGTCTGTTCCTGGGCCGCCCACCGTCCTTGGGTCATGTGATGAAGATAGTGGCCTCCCCAGCCGGTGAGACTTGCGTCTGTAGTGACTGTGGCTTGTCCTGGGTCTCTGAAAGAACAACCCGAATTGATAGCAGTAGCAGCAGATGTCCACCACTTGAGGGAAATCAAGACTTTTTGTGGAAAGGGCACTCTAATATTTGAATGGGCCCTGCCCGATTGTTGGTACAGCAACAGGAACCACTGCAGTTGCCGGGAATGGAAATGGGCCCAGGGGATGATGGAAATACATGAGATTAATTTCCCTAACAATTTGGACAGAGTAGCTAGGGACACCTTTCTACTGGACCTAATTACCTGTGACATATTCCTAATACTTTCTAGCCGCTCTGATGAGAGGAAGACCTTGGTTTGGACGGTATCTAGGATCGTCCTTAAATGTTGCAACCTGGTAGAAGGGGATAAATGACTATTTTGCCAGTTAATCGAGAACCCATGCTGTTGTAGGGTCCTGATTGTCAGGAGAGTATTGGCCTGAGCCTGAGGGAAAGATGATGATAAAATTAGAATGTCGTCCAGGTAGCATTGGAGCCTGACGGATGACATTCGGAGCGAGGCAGCCAGAGCTGCAAGGACCTTGGTAAAGGTCCTGGGGGCGGAGGCCAACCCGAAGGGTAATGCCACGTACTCATAATGACAACCATCATAACAGAATCTGAGAAATTTGGAGTGATCAGGTCAAATTGGAATATGGAGGTATGCCTCAGTGAGGTCAATGGAAGTCAGGACATCTCCCCGTCTGATGCCCAGGAGGATTGACTGGAGGGTCGTCATTTTGAATTTGCGATATATCAAATATCGGTTTAGGCGTTTCAGGTCCAGGATAGCTCTCCAGCCCCCCGAACTCTTGGGGACCATGAACAGGTGGGAGTAAAACCCCCTTCCTTGCTGGCCTCGAGGGACCAGTTAGATTGCTTTTATTTTAAGAAGATGGGCTATCGCCGTTTCCATAAGGGAATGTCTTAGTGGGTCCTTAGATTTGGGAGATCCTATAAAAAACTCAGGGGGCTGGGAGAGGAATTCCAAACTTAAGCCGTGCCGGATTGTGTTTCTAACCCAGGCATCAGAAGTCAAGGCGTCCCACCGGTCGGTGAACAACCTTAATCATCCCCCAATGGGGATGAGATCCAGAGAACTATCTGGAGAGACGAAAGGGCCTATTTCCTGTGCCCCTGGAGTATCTCTTATTCTGGATCCCCCTCCTGGGCCTGTCTGACTGCTCAAACCTGTCCTGTTGCAGACCCTGCCGGGATCCAGAGGTTCATGAAAAATGATATGGAGGGGGCTCTGGTAGGAGGGCCGAAAAGAGGACCTCCGAAAGGACTGAGGGGACTTGTTGTCCGATTTGTGAGAGGGAGAGGGAAGGATCTTCTTTTGGTCGGGTCTCTATGAGGAGGATCAAGCACATTGCCGAACAACTTTTCCCCAGATGGGGGCAGCAGCTAACTTGCATTTGTGCTTGGTGTTGGCCCGCCAGTGGTGCAGCCACAGTAATCTCCTAGCGGACACTTGGGCAGCGATGGATCTGGAAGAAAACTTTACTGCATTAAATGTTGCATCAGCTGAGAACTCAGCTGCCGCAATAAGTTTGGCAATGTCAAGATGGGCCCTCGTATTGGAGACCGGAATAGTATCCCTGAGATGTCTAAGCCAGCGTAAGGAGGCCCTTGTAAAGAAGGACACTGCTGTAGCAGCCTTTATCGCCCAAGCGTCGGAGACGTGCGATCTACGGAGGGCCAGTTCTACCTTCTTCTCCTCCGGTCAGAGGGCTTCCTCTGCCTCTGTCAGGAAGGATGAGGAGGAGGCTAGTGCTATAATGGGTTCGTCGACCTCTGGTGTGTTAAGGGAACTAGAAAAATAGGAACCCAAATTGTAAAAATTTTTGTCTTGTGTCATCGGGGCTGGATATGAAGCCGCCGAGGCCCATTGTCTGTCAAGTAGGTCTTTAAACATTTGGGGGACCGGAATTACGTCTACTTCATTGACGGGCTGGGAGAAGATTAAGTCTCCCAAGTCCGTAGGAGGGGTGGGTGGGTGTGTTTGGGTTGTAGTCGAATCAAGTCGGGCAGTGTTTTTTGCCTTGAATAGTAAGGACCTAAAGAGCTGTGGGCAGAACAGACCAGTAAAAATTGGTTGGTCTGGAATGAGGCCTTCGTCATCAGACATACCCCTTTCCAGGGGGTTCGCCTCTGACTGTTCAGGTTCAATGATCTGTAGGGATCCCGCCTCTGATCTTTGTGATTGCTCATCGTGATCCTCCGGGTCGAGGGACCCTTGAGGGCAAACATCCTGTAGGATAGAGAATTCTCCATGGGAAGGTACCTGAGAGAGATGGAGGTCAGCAATGCTTGCTGAGCGGTCTGAACAGGAACCCCATTCTGAGGCCTCATGCTGTTTGGACTGCGCTGATTGTTGCAGGCCGGCCGCGCCCTTTGGATGGCTAGTTCCATCCAGGTTCGGAATCTCTCGGGGATCTCCTCCGATGAGTCATCCGATGGGTGAAGACCCGCTGCAGTAGGGGTGAAAGTCGCCTCTGGGGCCCGACGGGGCGGTGGGAGGGTTGGCCTGGGCATGGTTGATAGGTCCAGTGGTGCGGGCACGGGTTCCGTTCTAAGAGAAGGTGGTAGCTGAGGTGGTTCGTGTTCAGCTTCTCTGGCCCGCTTTCTCACTTCTTTTGCTATAGCCTGGTGCCTTCTATGGGCATCCTTCTCTGCAGCTCGGGAGGGTTTAGTGCTCTTTGGTTTTATCTAGAGATTTTCCAGAGGGCTGGGCCCTGGGACCGTGACCTCCTGTCATGGTGGGCTGCCCATTTGATGGATTAAGATGCACTTTGTTTTGGGTGCGTTGTTTGTTGTTGTGTACTTCTTCCTTTAATCTTTTAACAGATTATGAGAGTTATTGATTGGAGCAGAAGAGATCAATCCTATGGGACAAGCCCCCAGTCGGGTTGGAAGTACCCTCGGTCCCCAGGGGGAAACCTGGTGGGTGAAGAGTTATGGCCTCTGTTAACAATCCACTGTTTGGGAGGTCATTGACAAAAGTAGAATTCTTTTCCGCTGGGTGTCTCAGCGAGGCCAATCAATCCCTGGTCCCCTGGGAAACCTGTGGGAAGCCCACACACGCAATCCCCTTATAATTTGCTGTGTAGTAGAGAGAGAGCAAAATGGCGTCTGCCACGAGGGTGGTGGTCTGATGATCCGGAAGAGTGAGAAGGAGCCGCCTCTCCAATCTTGCTTGTGGTAATGAGAGGGGGGAGCAATGGGCAAGGAATGGGAGGCAGCCACCTCCCGAGTCCTTAACTGTGGCCCGTGCTCGAGGAAACGGCTCCGAAGCGCCGTCTGAAGATCGGGTGTGGGGGGGAGCACTCCCGCATGCGAGGCAGCCACCTCCGCAGGCCCCCAGGAGCGATAAAAAACCCCTGGATTCAGGAAATTCTAAGCTCCTTGGACCGGATCCCAGGCAACGACTAGATGCTGAAATAAGAAGGGGAAAACAATAGCACACGTGCGCGCGCGTAATGAGAGCGGGGAGCAATGTGTGAGTCAGCTGCCTCCCAAGTCCGGCGAGCATTCACTTGTGAAATCAGGCGATCCTGGTCCCTTAGGACTGACTGAAAGGATGCCAATTGGAGTGGTGAGGGAGGAGGGGGGAGGGGAGAGGGCAGTAGGCGTGCGAGGCAGCCGCCTCCCTGCCTCGGGCTAGACTAGCAGCCCTTCCCCGAACTCTGAGAGCTCAGGCAGGCTAGGTGAAGAGCCTGATGCCTCCTAATACAACCCCAGGACAGTGGGAAAGAAAAGAAACATCAAGGGAATTCAAACCTGAAAGGATTTTAGCTAAGATTCAGTCTACTCCGGCCAGTAAGGGATGAACGCAGCCTGTTCCAGCGAGGCTGAGCTAAAACTGGGGACGCTACGGTGGAGTCACATGGAGGAGGAGGAGCGTCCTCAAAGTTTAAGCCCAGCCTAACTGGAAGAGACTGAAGCACCTCCCCAATCCTGGATGCTCGGAGCAGCTCAGGGGAGAATGACGACCCCATGATGGCACAGGTTATCTATTTAAATATCTAAAAGGTTAAATTTAAAAATAAGCAAAAAAAAATTGCAACCAAAACAAATTAGACTTTTTCAATCTCCCACTTGCTAACGTGAGGGGAGGTATATGCCTGATGATTTTCTACTTATATCAACTAAATTTATTTTATATTTTGCTAATTACCCTCATTTGAGAGTAACACAATTTTATTCTTTACAAGATGTATTTATTTTTTGTTATTAGTACAATCAGTATAGGAACAGAACCAGAGGTGGTATTCAGCAGGTTCTGACCAGTTCTGGAGAACCAGTAGCGGAAATTTTGAGTAGTTCGGAGAACCGGCAAATACCGCCTCTGACTGGAGATTTTACAGTATCCTTCCCCTGCCACGCCCACCAAGCCACAGCCACAGAACCGGTAGTAAAAAAATGTGAATCCCACCACTGAACAGAACTTAATAACAAATTAATATGGGAAAGTAGTATATTTTTTAAAAAAATAATCCAAATTTTAATTTGTGTGCTGCTGAATTTCAGCTGGATGCAGGAAGAACTAAAAAATAGGAAAGGCAGAAAGGGGAATATGGAACAGTTATACTAAAAGCAAAAATGGCAAATAAATAAGCCTTGTAGATTATAAAGGCCATCAAATTCATTATGCAATAAACATACAATGTGGGCAAGAAATTAATCCTCTTTTGAAAAGAGTTGTATTTCTGTTTTATTGCTACTTCTCCCTCTTGGCTACATTTCTATCAATAGGGCTTCTTGTATTTCTGACTCTCCTTGTTTTCCCAGGTTCTCTTTTTTTAAGAAAAGCTGTGCTTCCTTCTTCCTTGTTATTTCCCACCCTCTTCAGCATCTTTACTGAGTGTTGTAGTGGAGTAATGGTGGAGAAATGGTGCAGGCACACAACAAGACATGATATTTTATAAAGATCTCTGATTTCTTTTTCCCAACAGAAAGGAAATTCATCACAACCAGAGTACCTTTGAGGCAGATATGAAAACAGAATTCTCCCATTAGTGCTACCTGCAACTGGAGGCTTGAAAAAGACATCACCCAACCAACTTTAATGTGATTTCCAGACATATAATGATGCTGCTGGGTAGTTTGTTGCTAAAGTTTCCAACAGATAAGAATAGAACACTTTATTTGGCCAAGTGTGATTAGACACACAAGGATTTTGTCTCTGGTGCAGAAGCCCTCAAGAGTCCATGCAAAGCAAGCAACATAGTAATGACAGCCATAATAATTATACTATTAATAGTAATGATGATAATCATAACATAAGAAGTTGTACAACAGGAATGACAAAGAAACTCCATTTTCAAATAAATATCTATAGGTATGATTACATTTAACTAATCTTGTCTTCTGTGCTGTCTCTTCTCTTCTAGCAACCTCTCCTCATTCCAATCAGATGCACCATCAATTCCTAACTGCTGGTTTCTCATTGGTTACTATTTATTTAGATTCTATCTAGCCTTTCATTCATGAGAATCATGTGGTGTACACAGCTCTCCAACAATTTTTGCCCACTGCAAACCTGCTGGGCTGAGAAAGAACTAGTAAAGTCAACCAGTGAGCTTCCATGCCTAAGGACAGACTAGTCCCACTTTCTAATCCAACATTTTAACCACAACACCAAATTTAGCTTTGCTAATTATATACAAATTATTAGTTGGCAAGGAGGACATATTCCTCACACAATGTTCTTCACCCTTAAATCTCTGCAGTTTGGGCTTATTTTCCAAGAAACACAGCTACTGCTGGTATTGCTAGAGATATAACAATCTACGGTTTGATTGAAACAGCGGCATTAAGAATTTCTGTTGATAAGTAAGATTATCCAGGAGACTAGTGTAGTGTAGCCATGGGATAGTACTGCATCAGAGAGACCCAAGTTCCAGTTCATCCTCAGCCACAGAAAAGCACTAGATAACTTTGGGCCTATCACTAGCACTGGCCTATCTCCCAGTCAGAAAAGTAATATAGGTAGTCCTCAACTTATGACCAGAATTGAGTCCAGATTTTACATTGCTACGTGAGAAATTTGTTAAGAGAGTTGTGCCCCATTTTATGACTTTTCTTGCCACAGTTGTTAAGTGAATCATTGCAGTTGTTAAGTTAGTAGCACAATTGTTAAGTGAATCTGGCTTTCCCATTCACACTGTCAGCACACTGCAAAAGATGATCCGATGACCAGGACACTGCAATCATCATAAATATGAACCAGTTGTCAAGCATCCGAATGTAAATGACGTGACCATGGGGATGCTGCAATGGTCATAAGTGTGAAAAATGGTCATGTTACTTTTTTCAGTGCCATTTGTAACTTTGAACGGTCACTAAATGAACGGTTGTAAGTCAAGGACCACCTGAAGGTGTGCATATCCTCCTTTGACAGTGCCTGCCATATATACCGTGTTTCCCCGAAAATAAGACCTACCCCGAAAATAAGACCTAGTGTGTTTTGGGAGCCAAAAATATAAGACAGTGTCTTATGTTAGGGGAAACACAGTATCGATTTGTTAGTGGTTTACATGAATAAATGTACATTGTTCTACATGAATATGGTAAGTTTTTTTTTTCATTAAAAAAAAAATATGTTTATGCTATTCAGTTGTCCTGTGGTAGACAGCAAAAGAAAAGCACACTTTGGCTTTCACCATCAAGCATGTGACAATCAGTTCCTGCTCTACCATTAACGTGGCTTCAACCACTGGACAGAAAATTAGCAGGTAAAGGAAACATGTTTTTACCAAATCAAAGAACTTCAAATAAAAATCCCAAATGAAGGGGTGAATGAATTTACATGCAGAGCATTAATTACTCCTATATGTGGAGTCTAAGCTCCTTTGAAGAAATATGGACTGCAAATCAGAAATCCCTGAAATGGGAATTTGGGTTGTTCTGTACCTGCTGTACATTGATTCCATGCTCATGGAAATTCCTTCATAGTTACACTTTGGGTGCATAATATAGTGTGTCACAGAAGGATTTGGTGGGTTAATGCCATGCATTGCATTTATGCACAAAAGTGATAAGACACCCCTGAATATTATTTCCCCAAGCACAGGCTAGTTATATCTCTTGGGGCTGTGTGTGTTAGCATCAGTATTAAAGGATCCTGTATATATCCCAATACACTTATATAGAACAGTGGTGGCTAACCTTTGGGGCTCCTGTGCTGAAAAATTGTATATGCGCTTGGCAGCTCTCGCATGCCAGCACACAGAAGGCAATGCAAATGCCCCCAAGCCCCCTGAGCAGCAGTAATCCCCCTGCCGCCCTTTACCTGCACTGCACTTCCCAGCTGATTTTCAGCCTTTGAGGCCTTTTTCGCCTGCCAGAGGCTTGAGGGAAGCCTCTGCAGGCTGAAAAATGGGCCTGTTTAATCACTTCCAGTATTTCTGAAAAAGGCCCAAAATCAGCTGGGAGGTCCACATGTGCAGTGAGGTAAGTTTGCCTGGGGCTCGCGTGCCCACACAAATGGCTCTACATGCCACCTGTGGCATGCGTGCCATAGGTTCACCATCATGGATATAAAATGTATAGGATGTTAATTGGCTAAGCTTCTACTGCACAGGTGTCAAACTGGTGGCATCACGTGACATACCATGATGTTTTTCCCTTCATGGAGCTGGGGTAGATGTGGCCTGAACGTGATACATCTGGCTCACGGGCCATCAGTTTGACACCCCTTTTCTAGTGCACATGGAAGAATCTCAGAGAAGGACAATAAAAGCATTTAATCTTTTCTATAGCTGTCAGGGGCTGACTGCCATGAAATGGCATAGAGGGCACATGATTGGCCCTCTTTATTGAACATGCCTTGGGTGAATGTGGACAGCAAGTTAACACTCTTCAAATACCTTTCCAGATTATTTCCTTTAAAAAGACCCCTCTTTCTAATACACTTGTGCACTTGGGTCTACAAATGCATCTTTAAAAGCTCACAATACTTTTTTCCCTTCTAGCTTTCTAACTGTTTTGCAATGCCTTCAGCATTTCTTACCTTGGAACATTTTAGCAAGTGTGGTCTGAATATTTGACCTGCACATTAGTTCAGAGTTTTTGAAATTTTTATGTTAAACCAGGAGATGACATTAAAAAAAAAACCTTTCCAGAAATGTGGGTGGAAGTATGTCTGTAGCACTCTTACTATTAACTAATCATATTGCACACACAGCTGTGCACATCTTGAAAGGATCCTGGATTAAGACTTGTGAATTTGAATAAGACACTAAGCTGAGCCTACCCTATATGGACATTTTCATCTAGTTCAGGGGTGTCAAACTCAAGGCCTGGGAGCCGGATCCAGCCCACGGGGTGCTTAGATCTGGCCTGTGGGGCTGTCCTGGAAACAGTGAAGGACTGGCCCATGGGAGCATGGGCAGCCTGTGGGCATCTCTCCCTAACTCTGTTTTTGCTGGCAGAGGGCTGCAGGAGGCCATTGCAGCCGAAAACTGAGCTCACCAGCTCATTTTCGGTGGCAGAACTCGGGCCACCACAGGTGCCCCCAACATGGGTGATGTTGAGCTGGCCACCCCACCCTGGCCATGCCAACTCTGGCCCCCTGAGGTCAAACACAACTCTGATGCAGCCCTCAATGAAATTGAGTTTGATACCCCTGATCTAGTTGATGTGCTTAATATATGTTGCTCATTATTCTTCTGTCAAATCCCCCTTGCATCAACTTAAGGAAAAAAATTGCAAACAAGTTTAACACATATTCTGGTGGGAAAGAAAAACAAAAGGAACTAGACAAACATGTCTCAGAAACTTATTTGAAACAGCGATTTAAATTAAACCGGTGGCTGAATCTATTTGCTTTGTAGCACAAAGAAGCTAATGTCTCCCATGAAAAGAAAAGCAATCAGGACACTTTCTGGCATTTATCCCCTAATTAATAGTTTTCTTGGACTTATGACAGCCTTCAATTATTTGGCATGGGAATTATATTGGAAGGAGTTGGGAAAACCAACATTTGATTTGCAAAGGGCAATTTTTTTTTATTCATTCATAAGCACTACTCAGCTGAAATATTTTTAAAGCAGCCAGTTTTGCCTTCAGCATGTGAAACTTCACACACGTTGCAAGATTCACATTTTGCTTTTACTAAAAGCATAGTTTATTTACTTACTAAATTCACCGAGAACTTATGGTGATAAACTCCAACACCAATCATTTACATCGAAGTGCTGTGGTTGATCTAAATGTGTGAAACTGTTTACCCAGTGAGAAGCACTTAGCTATTGCACTTCATTTGAGAAATATGTAACATGGTGTTTTGTCTTCCTGTGAAATCACATACATATAATTAATTAATTAGTGGGATAATTAATACCCAAAGGGATTATGATAACATGTCAATGTCTGTCAAAAGCTTCAGTGTAAAAATAAATAAAGATGCCTTGAAGTTATGTTGGACTCCTCATGACATTTACGGAGTTAGATAAAAATCATGAGGGTGGAAAAGGAATAGAATCTCTTCTCTAGGAAGTCGGCAATCAACAATCCAAAAAAGAATCTTTAAAATATGCATATACACACACACACACACACATATATATTTAATATATTCAGTTTACTTACAATTGCTGTTGGGGTTGCAGCCAGTACACAGTAGAGGATAAGAGGGGAAATGAAGCTTTCATCCTCTGTTCCTGGATATGGTTTCATCAAATTGCTGTCTTGGCAGAAGAAGCCTTGAATATGCACCTGGAAAGTGTCTGTACACTCGAAGTAGTAGGCGAGCAAGACCGTCCCAGCCATAATAACAAGCTGAAAATACAGCATGGTGACAACGAGACATTAGCAGCTCCTCAGCACTTATGCCTCTGACAATTGCCATCCTCCATTCTCACTGCCACCATTCCAGCAGCAATGCCCACATCGGTGCAAGGAATGTGCTGGGATGAATGTCTACCCTCTGGAGTGCTTCTTTCATATATCACAAAGTAAACCCCCCCCCCTTCTACTCCCAGGAAAGTTTTGGGACTACAAAGCACCTCACAAAAGAATAGGAGGTACAACCCCAACTTAGTCCAAAGCATGTAGCTGTTACCAGCAGCGTGGATCAATGCAAATGAAACGGGGCAGCCCTGAACAGGGTATATACATCCTATCAGTTAAGAAATCTGGGCCGGAATAAACACTCCTCACCCCACAAGGTTGACAAAAGCAACATGCAGATGGAAAATAAACCTTGGGGGGTGGAATCTAGTGAGATTTACTCTGGAGGGTGCATAGTAACGTAGCCAAGGAGTTTCAGAAAGAAGGGAAGCAAAACAGTGACACTGACAATCCTCTGCAGTTCTCTCTCCACCTACTTCCTATTTTTAGCTCTCTAGAGAATATGCCATATTTTGGGGTTTGAATTCTTTTGGGGGGGGGTGCAACTTCCTGTTGTACTCAGTATTCTGTTTCTTTTATCATTTTATTTATTTTTAAATCTGTTTCCTGCTCATCTTGCCCATTCTGACTGAAACAGGTCTAAGGACAACATTTGAGAAATTCCAGCTAATTTGGTTTGGAAATTAGTCACGCTCCTTCCCCCTGCCACCATGAAAAGTACTCGGGATATAGTTTTTTATCTGATTGATTGTTTAATGTATTTGATTTATGTCTTCCTTTCTATCCAAGTAGGATGATCAAATTAACAGCATAATAAATTAAAAGCAACACAAATCACCGATATTAACATGCATACATACAAATAGGATGATCAAATTAAAAGCAGCACAAATTATTAACACGCAACACAAATTATTAACATGCAACCTCCATAAAATAGTTTAACACAATCCTTTAAAAAGTTCAGAGTATCAGGCTGAAAGTGCTAAATTTAAACCCACTTGGAACCCCAGAAATTCCTTTTTCCCCATGCAGTCTGTTAAAAGCTTCTGGCAGGCCGTATAAAATAATTACAAGGCTCACTCAGTGTCAATCTCATTCAGAAAAAATAATAATTAGAAAGTAGTAAATAAAATAATGGAAGAAAGGAAGCAACAGGAAGAGAGGAATTGATCAGAAATCCAACTGAATGAATTTGTCAATGTTTTAAAGAGGCTCAGGATGAACTTAATGGAGATGCAACTGACACAGCACTTCTGCTGATGCCTATTGTTGTCTTCCCGACTGAGGAAAAAATACAGATGATGTCTTCCAAAAGCAAAACGTAGATTTCTCAAAGAGGTGTGAAAGTCATACCCACGGGAAATGTGAAAATATCCTGATATCTGTTTGGATACAACTCTGCCAAGCAGAATCCTTACAGGAAATCCTTAACTTGTCTTACTGGCAATGTTCTCTTTGGACCTTAGAAGAAAACACAAGAGGCTAGCTTTCTTTGACCTGACATACTAGTCATTATGGAAGATGTAGTTGAGAAGTGGAAACCAAAACATTAAAGACAAATGACAATGCAGAAGGACAGAATGTTTGTGTTTCCAAAGACATGATTTCAAAAACAACAATCAGTTTGGTCTAGTGGTTAGGGCACCCAGATAGAAACCAGGAGACTGTGAGTTCTAGTCTTGCCTTAGCCACAAAAGCCAGATGGGTGATCTTGAGCCAGTCAATTTCTCTCAGTACAACCCACATATCCAGGATGGTATTGTAGGGAAAATATGAAGAAGGAATATTAGATAGGTTCACTGCTTTGAATTGTTTAGAAAAAAATAATAAAATAAAGGCAGGATATCAATAAAATAATGAACAAATAAAGCAGATTATAATGAACTCAAAATAATGATAAGTAGGATCATGTAGAAGAAAGTTAATCCAAAAAATGAGTTTGATATGAGTGGGTTTCCTAAAGAAGGGTATCAAAAACCAATTTTAAAGAGGATGAAAAATGAAGGACAACAAAAGAAATTAAACACAAGAACACAAAAAGCTTAGCAAAGATCTGAAGACAAAAACAAAGTAAAATGGGAAGAGGGCCACTTCACAAATAACCTAGATCTGTAAAGCTAGTGTCAGGAAACCAAAAATTCAAAATGAGATGAGGTTAGCAAAAGATGCTCAGAATATTAAAAATATGTTCAAAATAAAGGAAAAAAATAATTAGTATATCAACTTCTCTGTGAATGGAGGAATGCTTCTCAAATGTGGACATGATCAAAAATTGGTTGAGATTAATATCGTACTACGGTAGTAAGCAATTGAAAATTTAAAACAATTTTGATAGACTGAAAAATACGCTGAAGGTAATATGATGAAATTTAACAGAGACAAGTGCAAAGTTCTTCACTTAACAACAATAGAACTGAGATGTATACACTGTTTCACAGTACTTTACAGCCATCTTTAAGAGGTTTACGGTGTCAGCATATTGCCCCCAACAATCTGGATCTTCATTTTACCGACCTTGGAAGGATGGAAGGCTGAGTCAACCTTCAGCTGGTGAGAATCAAACTGCTGGCAGTCAGCAGAATTAGCCTACAATACTGCATTCTAACCACTGCACCACCACAGCTCTCAAGAAACAACAATCAGATGCATGGACATAAGAAGGGGGGTGGCTTGGTAATAGCTTGATAAGGCTACTTGTTAAAAATAAACCCTGGGCATACAAATTGATGGAAAGCTGAGCATAAAGAGTAGTGTGATGGGACTGTAAAAAGCTAAATGCCACTTTAACCTCCAACAATGTTGAATTAATTTTCAAATTACTGTTCATAATCAATATGCTAACAAAATAAGTCACGACATCCGTTATTTTACGCATGAGGGCAAAAGTGTGCATCCTGAGTTTTTAATTAAACTATGCCATAGAGCAAGGGTCTTCAAACTTGGCAAGTTTAAGACTTGTGGACTTCAACTCCCAGAATTCCTGAGCTAACATGCCTGGAGGAGGAATTCTGGGAGTTGAAGGCCACAAGTCTTAAAGCTGTCAAGTTTGAAGACCCCTGCCATAGAGCAAAGCATCAAATAAAACTACTTTCTAGAAATCTCTGCCCTTGCATCCTTCACCTTATACAAACTCCTTCAGATTTCTCAAAAGTTGTAACAGGAAGGTCATGGATGGGAACCTCAACCATCCATTCAATATGAAACAATGAATGGTGCACAACTGGCTTGCAGCCATTCATTTAGTGACTGTTGGAACTTACAATGGCGCTGAAAAAAGTGACTTATGGCCATTTTTCACACTTATGACAGTTGCAGCATCCCCTCGGCTACGTGATCAAAATTTGGATGCTTGGCAATCGGCATGTATTTATGACAGTTGCAGTGTCCCAAGGTCACGTGATCACCTTTGGCAACCTTCTGACAAGCGAAGTCAATGGGGAAGCCTGATTTACTTAACAACTATTTCACTAATTCAACTGCAGTGATTCATTTAACAACTGGGGCAAGAAACTGGGGCAAACTCACAACCATCTTGCTTAGCAATTGAAATTTTGGACTCAATTTTGGTCATAAGTCAAGGAATACCTATATTTCAGCTCTGAGGGCAACCTAAAATCAGAAGTTTTCCTTTCCTTTTATTACCTCAAACATATTCCTTTGCTATTATATTTTTAAATTGCTACATATGCCATGAAAAATAGAAGCAGACAAAATATTTCTTTGCTCCTTCACAATGGGACTATTATGCATTGAGAATGCCTACATTAAACGAGAAATTTCCATATATTCTGCTACTATAAAGACTGTGTATCACATAAAAGCAAATCAAATCAAACAAAAAACAAAAAGGTACAGCAGCAGTTCTAAGGGATTGCTGTAAAGTAGAAATGATGAAAAGAACTACACTCCCTCCTTGTGAGGAAAAAAAGGGCAACTTTGAAAAACATTTTTTTTTACTTGAATATCTACTGCAACCTCACTTTCCTCTCCTTTCTTTCTCTGCTAGGCCAAGTTGGGAGCAATGCCAAATCAAACAGATGGATGTCTGGCCTAACCATCTGCAAGAATATGCAGTTTAGCTAAAGAATGCTACAACTATAAAGAGAGAGAAGCATTGTCCTGACTCTTAGGAAAGAAAAACTGAAGGCAACTGCATGAAGACAAAATCTGGATTCATGCAACCTTTGTTTGAACAATGCAACAAACCCAAATGTTTGTTGCATTGTTGTGTAGGGTGTTGTGTAAGCTCAGCCCTCAGGAAGAGTAGTAGTTGTTGCCCCTAAAGATTTAGATGCTGCATGGGGAGAAGATTCTCCATTCTAGATCCCACACCAAGTATCAGTTCAAGGCCTATACAAAAGATTATGACAAGATAAAAACAGCCCTGCCTTAAATTAAAAGGTGGTCAGCTGTCATGTAAAGGTGACAAGCCACTCAATTTGAGCTGAATTATCATAACTATCAAAGGTCAGAGATGAATTCAGAAGAACAGACAGCATAGTCCCATCCAGCACAATGGAATCATTATTTCCTTGTATGTTTATCAAGTTTTCAAAAAGCAAATTTCCTGTGTGAATTAAACTCCAATTTATCTAGCTTCCTTCAATTTAACACAGACATCAGGCTTTGAATTAGAACTTTCTTGGGTTTTAATAAAGAACGAAAAAAGGAACATAGCATTAGCACATTCTCTGGAAAGTATATATCACGCTCCTGTGAATGAGAAGTTTGTCAAATGGCATAATCACTAAGAAATTTGCATTTGGACAAACTTCACTCACATAATCTCTTTCATCCTTTCATGAAATTGAGGAGGGAGGAAGTCTGGATGAGGCAGGGCTTATGTAGTTCATTTCCCCCATTTTAATTGTCTATGCATGAAGACTGGTCACACAGGACTTTATTTGCAACTGTTTTAGACTTACTAGCAGTTCTACTCTACTGACCAACTGGGCTTAATGAAAAAATACAGTTGATTCTTGATTTAGGACCACAATTGGGACTCGGATTTCAGTTGCTAGCAATGTGGGTCATTGAACAAGTCATCATGTGACCAGATCTGATTTTATGATCATTTTTACCACAGTCCAGTGGTGGTATTCGACCGGTTCTGCCTGGTTCTGGCAAGCCAGTAGGAGCGATGAGCAGTGGAGACCAAACGGGTTCTCTCTGCCGCCCTGCTGTTGGGCCCACCCACCCGTTCGGGCTCCCATACTCACTTTTATCTGCTGAATTTGAAGCGCAGCACAGAAGAGTGCCATGCAGCAGCTGCTGAAGCGACCAGGATCATGCAGGCTTGCAGGAGGCGAGTTAGAATGCCTCTGCACCTGCACAAACGCCTCTGCGCCTGCACAAAGTATGCGTTTGGCATGCGCGTGCATGCAAAGTGTTTGCACACGCGCAAAGCGCGCCCACCAAGCCACACCCACCGAACCAGTGGCAACAATATTTGAATACCACCACTGCCACAGTCATTGAGTGAATCATAAGGATGCTAAGTGACTCACACAGTTGTTAACCAAATCTAGCTTCCCCAACTGACTTTGCTGGTCAAAAGCTGGTTGGGAAGGTGGCAAATCACAATTACGTGATCACAAGATGCTGCAACTGTGGTAAATGAAAGCTGATTGCTAAAAACACCAATTGTGATCATGTGAATGTGGGAGTAGTGTAATGGTTGTTACTTTGAGGATGGGTCATAAATAACTTTTTCCAAGGCTGTTATAACTTCAACTATCATTAAACCAACAGCCGCAAGTTGAGAACTACCATAGCAGCTGAACTGAATCAGTTGATCATGATCTAATTATTTGAATTTTAAAGAGTTCGAAGTGAAAACAAGGACTTCAGCTCTAGCTGAACTTAGGTCACAAGTATGTTGGTTTTCTTCTGTGGGACCATCCATTTTGTCATCCACAAACAAATTTGGGTATAAATATCACACTAAACTGAACTAAAAGTAGTTTAATCTATCTGCCAAACAGGTTGCCACTGTCTAGTTCCATAAATCAAATTAAACCATTGCTAATGAGGACTCAAGATATATAAGTCTAGTGCTATTGCTATTGCTACCATATGTGGTGAGAGCTGTGGTGGTGCAGTGGTTAGAATGCAGTATTGCAGGCTAATTCTGCCCAGTGCCAGCAGTTCGATCCTAATCGGCTCAAGGTTGACTCATCCTTTCATCCTTACAATGTCAGTAAAATGAGCACAGGCTAATTTGAGATTTACAAAACAATTTGGAAGAATATTTTATCTGAGAAAAAGTACTTCTGTGCAGAAATTCAAATTGGGTCCACTCTGTAGCAGAGGTGGGATTTAGTTCCAGCAAAATTCTCCGAAAATATGCTGAGGCGTAGAAACAAGCAAACAATAATTGGTTCTGTAGAATTTAGTAGGCACAAAATTAGAAAAAAAACTGATTTTTTTTAATCTTAAGAAGGGCTCAGATTTCCTGTAAAAATTCCCTTAAAACGTATCTTTTAAATCTTGCTGCACAGTTCTTTTCCCCTCACTTTAATTAAAAGAAAAAAGAAAAGAAACTGCAGAGTTTAAGTGCTGAATATTAGCTAGTCCTTGAGCTCCACTGATCCGTGTTTCTATTTAAACTCGCATAAGCTTCTACAGAACTTCAGAAGATTATGCAGCAGGGGGCATTAATGCTTTGTCAGATTTTTTTTTTGGCAGACAATGCTGTTTGAAGAATGTTGTGCATTTTTTCCCTCCATCAAAATCATTTAATATCCTAAAGAAGGCTAAACTTTCATTTAATTTTCTCACAGTGGTTAATCTGACTCTTGTGCATGGCAAATGAGGGATTCCTAGACTATGCCCTTTTCTGTTGAAAATGGAAGATTAAAAGTGACATTTGGAAGTAGAAGCGAAGGGAGCCTAATTGTTCAATCCTATGTATGTCAACTTACAACCAGGTTTCATGGGGTTATTTCTTATTTCTAGGGAGTGTTTACAGAGTTACTATTCAAACCAGTGCATGCTATGAATAAAGTTGAAAGCTACTGAGTTTTACCATACAAGGGGAATTACTTTGCCTCTATATACTCTTCTTTATTGAACACCAGTGACAGCAAACCAGAGATGACAATGGTACATGATTTATGATTTCTTTCTCCTACTCTTTCTATAATCATATCCTTGATAGGAACATACACTCATATGCCCAACCTCTAATGTTTGGTTAGAAATTGATACTCCCCCCCCAATCATGTTCCCCACATCCAACCCATGGATTACAACCTTCTGAAAATGAGAGTGACAGGTAGAATAACAGATAATTGCTTGTAGTAAATCACAAGGCAATAGTTTTGTAGAAAAGAAATTTATAAAAGAAAAACCAGACAAGAACCGTCTCCCACAACTACCCTCTCATAGATGACAAGATACATAATTAGATTTAGTGTGGCATCTGCTCTTTGTATGAAATGGCAGAACTCCAAACAAAAATAAAAATAAATGTACAGTATTAAACAAATCTCCCACACGCATTTACTTAAAAACATTACATAATAGCAACTGCTTATGGTTTCTCGTGAAGCAACCACCTACTGATTACTTGAAAGCAAAGTTTAGGTGGCAAGTAAAATAAAACCTAAAGTCAGGGACAAAATACCCTCTGCATCCATAACCCAAACAAGCTTTCTAAGAAATGGAGCTCAGAAGCAAATCCATCTTCTGAATGCTATACAGATAGTCCTTGACTCACAACTGTAATGGAGTTGCCCATTATGGTCGAAAGTCATGACAGCTGTTAAGTGAAGTGCCCCTATGACAGCCTCACGTACGAATTGTCATCCCTGCTCTATCTGATATATCATGTTTCCCTGAAAATAAGACCCAACCAGAAAAATAAGCTCTAGCATGATTTTTCAGGATGCTCATAATAGAAGCCCTACCCCAAAATTAAGCCCCAGTTAAGATTGTCAGACACATTTAATAGTGTATTTCCCCAAAATAAGACCTAACCAGAAAATAAGCACAAACAAAAGTTTTTTGGGACTAAAAAAAAAGTCCAATCAATTCCAACTTGCAGGATCTTTTTTTTTTTTTGCAAGAAGTTGGAATTGATTGAGCTTTTTATTTAGTCCCACAAACCTTTGTTTCCCTACACACAATGGCGAGAAATGCAATGGAGCTGGAAATCAGGTTAGCAAAGAAATGCTTGCAGGAAGCGAGGGCATCTGGGTGCCAGGCACTGAAACAGGCCCATCTCTCTCCAGCAGCTTCCCAGGCCCGCCAGAGGGAAGGCCGGCATTTACTGGCACTTAAACACAGCGGCATTCCAGCTCTGACCAGAAAGGGGCAGCCGGCATGGATGCTGCAGGCTTGCTTCAGCACCCTCCTCAATCCTGGTGCTCCGCCAGCACTTTGACATTGGGCTGCTGCCTTATGCACAACTTTTGGGGAGGTTTTTTTTTCCTCACCTGGAAGGTAGTTGAACAAAACCCAGAAGTGTTCCCGAAAACACAGTTTTTCCATAACACATCTAACTGGTTCACCAAATTCAACAAAAAATTAGGTACTAGTTCTGCCAAACGGATGCAAACCGGCTGAATCCCACCACTGATTAAATGATTACATCATATTTCTAGGAAAACCACCAGAGAATGCTATCTAGGGATGTCATCCGAGTTCTAATTTGAAGGCTTCTATACTTGCCATGGAATAAAGATCAATTTGATTTACAATTTGCCTTGGTGGTGCAGGCTGTTAAATGCCTAGCACTTAGTTCCAGCTGCCTGCAATTAGTGCAGGCTCGAATCCCACCAGGCTCAAGGTTGACTCAGCCTTCCATCCTCTCAGGGTAGGTAAAGTGAGGACCCAAGATTGTTGGGACAATAAGCTGACTTTGTAAAAATGCTGCTTAGTAATAAGCAGGCATATACAATGGAATGAAGGCTACTGCTGAGCGCATTGGATTGCGCTCCAAAAATTGTAAGCCTGAGTCTCTGGAGAAGGGCGGCATATAAATATGAATAAAAAAAAATTAAATAAGTATTATGGTACAGGGATTATCTAAAGTTCTCTGCAAGGGCCTGCAAATGTGTTTTTCATTACTGATGCCAACCAAACATTTTCCTAACTTTTAAAAGGTTCTGATGTAGCTTCGTAAGAAAAATAAAATGCTCTGAAATAATGTTAGATTTGGTTAGTTACACCTCTTCTTAACCTAGCCAGATAGATATGCAGATAAAAGCATTGACTCAAATTCAAGTGAATATTAAATTTAAAAATCTACAGTGTTTATAAAACTATCCAATAAGAAGCAGCTCAAATAAAGGCTTTCTGAAAAGTATGGGTAGAGAAATGTTTACATGGGTTATATTTCTTTTATATACTGATCTAGCACCATTATCATAAAACAATAACCCCAAATTTTGTTATGCAGCTCTACAATAATAAATTGAACATAATTTTTCAAATTTTTTAAAGAATGAGTTTCCATGTCTGGGTTAATATTTTTTAATGAGAAACTAAAATGTGCATACACTTCTTCCCTTTTATGGTCTGTCAACCATCATGGTAGGCTAACACAACATATTAAGCCAAACCTAAGAAGCTGCATTAAGGCTTTAATGTATGAAGAATTATATATGAAAAAAGTCTCAAATGCTAGGAAAGGAGGAAGGAAAAAGAAGATAAGCAGCAAGATGGATGGGGTGCATCATTAGAAAAATTGAAAAACCAGGTTAGAGATAGATCACCATGGAGAAAAACTAAGAGTTCACACTAACTTGATGGCACATAATGAGCCAATCATTTATGCATGAAGACCAACATGTGCAAGTATATATAGTTCTCCTGGATTCTTCATTTATCTGTTGGATAATGCAGCTGAAATCCTGAAGGTGGAGATAAATGTTTGTGAGAAGAGAAAAGGCAAGAAAGAACATGCAGCTGCTTAATCTCTTGAGTAGCAAGATTCAACAACAGCCATTAATTTTGATTGTGACTTGGCAACCATACTTGGAATGTCACCTGTTTCAGAAAAATGCATCAGCTGAGAACCTTAAGATGGAACGCTTCTGAAAACTGTACCTGGTAGTTTGCTGTTACACATTTGCTACAACAAGATTGTGCAACCTTATTTTTCTAATTTCACCAAAATAAAGTGCAGCAAACCTATCAGCAGGGGGCATTCTATCCAAATTCAACAATGACCCAGAAATTGTCTGCAAAAAGCAGCAAAGCTGTTTGGTTTTTTTTAAAATTTGTGCCTTGATAAATTTGAATTGCTTTAAAATGAAAATATGAGCTGAGGATGCATCATCTACTATAGATTAAAATTTAACTAATAATGGGTTCATTCCTATTTATCATTTTTGTGGTTAAGGCTGTATGTATAGAACATTCTCAGTATTGCTGTCATGCTTCTCTCCCATCAAAATCGGTTTCACACATTAAACTAAATCACAGATCGTTTTAAATATTTCAATATGTCAACAATTGTTAGCCGTTCTTTACAACATAAACCAACTCCAAATAAATCACATTATGGCTTAATGCAATGTTGAAAATTAAAATTTGGTGAGAATTGTATGAATTGTCTATTAGCGATTCCCATCTTCTGATTTCAAAGTGCAGTTCCCAAGAATTTCTAGAAAGAGCATTGAATCAGTTGAAGCCTGCATGTACAACAGCAGCTGAATTTTTTTCAGGAATCATTTTCATTTTTTGATAATGCCTGTTTTATTCCAGTGGCTTACCACAAGCATTAAGGAATGTCAACCTGTGAGCCATCTCTTGATAAACTCTGTTAAGACTTTCCCTATCCCACCTCCACTTTTCCTTGCTTATGAACCTGCAACAAGTTGTTCCCAATATATTGTTTTATACTTCAAAAAACTCAAAAAAGGATATTTTGGGGCATATATCCTGTGTAATTCATTCATTCTATCCTTACCTCTTGCCTCTCCTTTATGCCACTTGCTACTTCTTGTAAGCATCTGTGTATTTCTTTGAAAAAGCACTATGGATCTGGAATGACATACTAATGCAATTCTTCACTCGCTCACCTCTTCTTTCCTTCTGAGTTTCCCCGTCCCTTGAGTTTTATTAGTTCCCTTCTTTCCTTCATTTTCCTACTGCCTCCAATTTGGCCCTGTTTGATTCCCCTTCCTCTTATCCTTCTCTGTACCATCACTATTAAGATTTCTTCTGAACCTCCTTTTTGCATTTTTCTTAGCAGCAATTACTAGTAGAAATACTGCTAATACTATTTTTTTAATTGGTTTTGTCTTCTGAGTTAGAGGGTGCATAATCTTTGTATGTACAGGTTTCTCTTTCCGTTCTCAGGCCCAGCAAGATGTCTTTCCACCCAGCAATAAATAACATAAAGTAATTAAAGAAAATTGAAAGCAGTCATTTTTGAAAATTAATTGCCTGATGGTGCCTATAACAACCATCAATAGGAAGCAAACTACTGGTAGATGACATGGCAATTTCTTATTGCTCTAGTTTTATTCCCAAATTTATCACAAACATATAGTTGCTTCTTCCAGATTGGGATGACCATGCAAGGGATGTAAGAAATGAAAACTCCCCCATCCTACCCCAACATCCATACCTTTGATGTGTTTTAATGCTGTTCTAGCACTTATGGAAAAAGAAATTTGGAGGGAAGACTCTATGCAAATGTAGAGAACTTTTAATAATCCAATTGAAGGAGTGAGGCTTAAATTTTATCCCCTTCTGATCAGCATCAGCCAATCCTGCATTTGCAAATGAATAAGTATGAACCATGATATTCTGCACCATTTTTAAAAAAATGGTGCCTCACTATATCTACCCAATAAACCCCACCTCCCAAATGACACTCCGAATAATTTTGCAAAATGGTGAGCTAAATAGAAACAAGGACACAGCAGCAATTTTAAACAGTGTTAATTGAAATTCATGAATTGTGGCCTAAAGGCAGGAAAGAAGAAATAAAAACAGCATGTAGATATGTGAGATAGCTGCATACATACTCTTATCAACTAACATGCACAAGAGAATTAATGTAGAAGAGAAGGAAGGGATGGTAACAAAAGCTCTTTTCTAACAGTGTCTCTGGGACTGAAACTCTGCAGAATATGCATAGTATCAAAGACATTAGCTTTTCTTCCTAGATGAATTATTTCATTACAAAACAAAAAGTGTAAAATAATATAAATCCTAGATAGGGCGGGGCTTATGTCCCAGTGATACTACGTGCGATGGGAAACTCCTGGATCGCTGTAGATATCTTCTCAGCTGGGCGGTCCATTTGGACCTAAACCATCCCAAGAGATGGTGAAGGAAAGAGCACGCCTGTCGATCCCAGGGACATCGCAAAGTCCCTGGTTGATCCAGGAGAAGCTCTTTTTGCCGGCGGAAAAGAGGCAGCCATCAAGCTGCTGAAGCTGGGACAGCTCCGAAAGAAAGGCAAGATTGGATGAAGGTGTGTCGGTTTGGTGAGAGGTTCTTTTTATTTACTTATTTCTGAAGAGAACATCCCAATAACTGGAAAGTGGACTTAAAAAGTAAAGAGAACAGTTTATAAGCTGCGAGATTAAGCTTTTCTTAAGATTGACGGCTTTTTCTTCCTTTTTCTCTTCTGGAACTATTTGATTTTAAAAGGGACTGGCTTTTCCTCTATGTAAAATAATCTTTTGTTCTGATGGTCTTTTTCCTTTTTTTTCCACCAATATTTTTTTGGATTAAACGCTGTTTATGATTTTAAGAACTTTTTAGAAAGAGAGCAATACCAGTGTGCCTTTTCTCTTTTTTCCCCTTTTTCTTGCTCTTGAGGGGAGGAGTGAAAGTGAAAGCACTGCCATTTAGAGGCTTGGATATACTGTATTCCTTTCTTCTTCATTTGTTTATCTATGTGAGCTGCATTCAAGGACATAGAGTTCCTTTTGAAAGAGATAGTGGGGTGAGCACGATGGATTGTATACACAGGTGCCCATCTGTGAACTATTGATAGAGGAACCCAGAGTTGGAACTGAAAGACAGAAGACTAAAGTGACCTTGAAAATATATTCTACTGGAAATTTGACTTGATATTCTAAAAAGCCTTGGACATCTGATGGCAGTAGTTTTCTTTTTCTCTTTGGCTGGATTTGTGGCTGCTATCTTTTCCACCCCCATTGATTGAATTTTTATTGTTTGGATTATCCCTTTCTTTTTCAAAATTTTTGCCAGGATTTTCTTTTTTCCCTTTTCTCTGCCTATTTTGCTCCCCTTTTCGCTTTTTTTTCTTTTTTTCATCTTGTTGATTTGCCATTGGATTAGGGTATATAAATACCTGAAGTCTCTTCCTCCTTTTTTCTTTTTTTTTCTTTGAACTGGGAACCACCTGTTGTTGCTTTTTGAGACCTTCCTTTTCTTCTTTACTTTTTTTCTATTTTTGTATACAAGTGGAACCAACTGGATTAAGGTGTACAAGAACCTGAAGAATTTTTTTTGTTTCTTTAATTTTTTTATATTCCTTAATATTTTTAATTTTTTACTTTTTTCCCTTTTTTGTCTACTTATTTTTATTATTTTTGGAGGTCCCTCTGCTTTTTGGGGCCCTACTAGAAATAACTATAAAATGAGTAGAAAACAATAACTCAAGCTCTCAATCAACAACTCCTGCTTCTTCACCATCTGGAGGTCAGCGATCAATACAGGCAATGTTGCAACAGGAAAAGGAAAAAGAAGGAGGAGGATACATTACAGAAGATTTTGCAAGGAATTCAAATTCTACAGACAAAAGTAGAAAATGTTGAAAAGAGTAGAGAATATCTCCCAAAAATTGAACAGACAAATCAAAAGGTGGAGAAGATTCAGCAGAAAATAGATAAGACGGATGAAAAAGTTGAAAATATTCAACAGAAAATTGGAAAGACAGATGAGAAAGTGGAAAATATCAAGAGATGATGACCAAATATGATGAAAAGATTAAGAAAATTGAAGAGCAGGACGAACAAAGAGATAAGGAAACTAGAAATATCAATAGCAGATTGAGTGAAGTTGAAAAAGACAGGATTGAATCATTGAGAGGAGAGATGGATAGATCAGAATTTTACTTGAGATTTCAAAATGTGGAGAGTGAAAACCTCGTTGGAAAAATGATAGAAATATTGGCGGAAGCACTAGAAATAACGAAAAGAAAATGATGGATGGAATGGATGAAGTGTTTCGTGTACATACAAGATATGCAATGAGGAATAAGCTACCAAGAGAAGTCCATATTAGATTTACTAAGAAAATTATTAAAACACAAATTTTGCAAATGACAAGAGAAAAGACATTAAAGTATAAAGACAAAGAAATTGTGGTGCTGAAACAGGTACCAAGAAGAGTAAGGGAGACGAGGAGAGTACCTCTTTCTAACCAAAGAACTGCTTAGAAAAGGAATAAATTATAGATGGCTGATACCAGAAGGCCTTCTGTTTACATGGGGAACAAAGACATAGAATTGACACGGTTGAAAAGGCGGAATCATTTTATTATGAATATATTAGAGGAAAGGAGGAAGATACAAGAAAAGAGCCCCTGATTGAACCTCAAAAGGAGTTGATAGCAGTAATTGAAAAAGAAAAGGAAAAAAGAAGAAGAGTAGGCGGGCGCAGAGAAGAAGAGAAATAAGATCCACCAGAGCAATAAATCCCTCTTACAAAATCTAAAATGGAGGAAAGAAAACTGGTTACGATGAATATAAATGGACTCAATTCAATCATTAAAAGAAGGAAAGTATTTCACAAATTGGAGAAATTAAAATTTGATATAATTTGCCTACAAAAGGTATATTAAAAACAACATGAACACGTACTGAAACAAAAAAATAGGAAAATTGTTTACTTCATTGGCACAATGTAAAAAAAGAGGCGTGGTTCTATATATTAAAGAAACAATTTTGGCTGAATTAATTTATACAGATGATGATGGAAGAATCTTAATGGTAGAAATAATGGACAATAATACTAAAATACTTTTAATAGCAATATATGCTCCAAATGACCACCAAGAGGAATTTTATAATAAACTCCATAAAAAAATAATTGAACTGGACTACGTTAATTTATGCATGATGGGAGATTTTAATGGAATAATTAATGAGCAGCTGGATTATAAATCACAAAAAGCCACAAAGAAAGCTAGAAAGAAACTACCAAAACCCTTTTTCAAATGATAGAAGAAATAAATTTAAAAGATGCATGGAGAGAGAAATATAGGAAATAAACAATATACATGGTCAAGAATAGATATGATATGGACATCAGCTGATCTATTTTTTAATATACAAAAAATTGAAATAGAAGCAAGTATTTGGGCCGATCATAATCCAATGATTATTATTTGGAAAGGACAAAAGATGAGATCTAGATGGACATTAAACAATAAGATATTAAAGGAAGAAGATTTTAAACAGAAAATGGAGAGAGAACTGGTATTCTTTTTTAAAGAAAATAAGAAAGAGGATACATCGTTACAGAATCTCTGGGACACGATGAAGGCCTATACAAGAGGCTTGATAATTGATTATACAAGGAAAAGAAATATCAAACAAAAAAAGACTTTTAAAACATTAGAAGAAGAATATAAAAAACTGGAAAAAGAACTACAGAAATTTCCACAAAAAAAGATGTTAAAATCAAAATGGATATAACCAAACATAAAATGGAATTAATGGAAAAAGAAGAGCTAGCCCAAAAGATTAAAAATGCTAAACAGAATTATTTTGAGGACGCAAACAAACCAGGAAGATGGTTAGCCTATAAATTAAGAAAGGAAAGAGAATCAAGGAAAATTAGCCATTTAATAGATGAAGAAGGACATCCTTGTTATGGAAATGAAGGGAAAAAAAGAATTATACAAGACTATTATGGAAAATTGTACTATCAAGAGAGTATTCAAGAAGAAAAATTAAACAATATATACAAAAGGCAAAGTTACCACAGATACCTAAAGATATCGAAATAATGTTAGAAGAGAATATAACAATGATGGAGTTAACAGAAGCCTTAAAGAAACAAAATACAGGAAAGCACCAGGCCCGGATGGTTTACCAGTGGAATTTTATAAGACTTTTCAGGAGGTGTTAAACCTCCAATTATTAGAAGTTATGAATGAAGTCATGCAAGAGAAGAGAATACCAAAGACTTGGTCAGAAGCTTATATCACACTTATACCGAAGGAAGACACAGACTTACAACAAGTTAAAAATTATAGGCCTATTTCCTATTAAATTCAGACTATAAAATTTTTGCTTCAATTTTGGCAGAAAGACTGAAAAGATACTTAAACAACTTTATACATGTTGACCAAAATGGGTTTCTGCCAAAAGACAAATCAAACATAATATGAGAATAATCCTGGACACTCTGGAGTACTATGAGGCACATCCTGAAAAGCAAATGGCCTTGATGTTTCTGGATGCTCAAAAAGCCTTTGATAACGTGAGTTGGCGCTTCATGTTACTACAATTGACACAAATGGGCTTTGGCAAAAATTTTATACGTGCTATTGAGACTATATATTCTGAACAAACCGCAAGGGTTTTGATAAATGGAGAATTGACAGAGCCTATAAATATAAGAAAAGGGACTAGACAAGGCTGCCCACTGTCGCCCCTGCTGTTTGTGTTAACCTTAGAAGTGTTAAACAGGTGTATTAGAGAAGATAAACAAATAAAAGGAATGAAAATTAAAAGAGAAGAATATAAGTTACAAGCCTTTGCAGATGACCTGGTATTTATATTAGAGGACCCACTGGAATCAGCTTAAGCTAATTGAAAGAATAGAAGAGTATGGAGAAGTAGCAGGATTGAAAATTAATAAAGACAAAACAAAGATATTAACAAAGAATATGTTAGCGAGACGGAAGAAAGAATTGGAAGAAGCTTTAGAAATACAGGTCACAAGTAAGGTTAAGTATCTAGGGATATATATTACAGCAAGATGTAGTACACTGAAGGAGGATAATTACATTAAACTTAAACAGCAGATAGCGACAGACTTGGAAAAATGGAAAAACTTACAACTATCGTTGATTGGGAGAATATCAACAATCAAGATGAATGTATTGCCTAGAATTCTATACTTATTCCAGACAATTCCAATCAGATTAGGGAAAGAGTTTTTCAAGACCTAAATCGAATGATGTTGAAATATATATGGCAAGGCAAAAAGCAAGAATAAAACTTAAGTTATTGCAGGATGCAAGATTAAGAGGAGGGTTTGCTTTGCCCAATTGGGAACTATACTATCAGGCTGCAAATTTGATGTGGGTAAAAGATTGGATAACACTAAGGAATACTAGATTATTGACTCTAGAAGGACATGACTTGCTATTGGGGTGGCATGCATTCCTTTGGTATAAGGGAACTAAAACACAAGGGTATTTTAGAAGACATTATATTCGAGAAGCTTTGTTTTTAAACTGGGAGAAGATTAAAAACAACATTACTTGAAAATTCCAATATGGATATCTACTATTGAAGCCTTTTCATATCCAGTAATATATAAAAAGGAACAAACAGTTAGATATGGTGAGATATTGAATGAAAGGGGTGAACTTAAATCTATGCAAGCGTTGGAAGAACAAGGTATAAAAATGAATTGGTTTTCATATTTGCAAGTACAATCTAGATTTGATAAGGATATTAAAGTAGAAGGTATTTATAACAAGCAGATTGGGCTAGACAAAATATTGATGGGTACTGATGAAAAGGTGATTAAAAACTTTATGGATATTTTTAGAAATTAAAATGGAAGAGGAACAAGTTAAAGAAACAATGATTGCTTGGGGAAAATTTTGGATATGGGATTGATCTAGAGAAATGGGAAAAATTATGGTCCCAGAATTATAAAATGACAATGTCAACTGCTTATAAAGAAAATTTGTATAAGATGTTTTACAGGTGGCACTTACCCCGACGAGAATTGCAAGAATGTTTAAGAATAAATCGGATAAATGTTGGAAATGTCATCAGATACCTGGATCATATTACCATATGTGGTGGACTTGTTCGGATGCAAAAAGATATTGGACTAAAATCCACATATGGTTGGAAAAATGATACAACAACACATAGACTTGAAACCAGAAATATTTTTATTGGGAATTATACCAGATATCTACAATAAAGAGTTGAAATATTTGATTGTAAATGTTTTAACAGCAGCTAGAATTGTATTTGCCAAAAATTGGAAGAATGATAAAATACCTATGCAGGAGGAAGTGATTAGGAAAATTATGGACTGTGCTGAAATGAGTAAATTGACATTTGAAATTAGAGAACAAGAAGATAAACAATTTTACAAGATATGGGATTTGTTTTATCAATGGTTGGATAAAAAGACTTGGTAATGCAATAGACTATATAATTTTGTAATAGAAATATAATAGGCTGATATAAAATATAATGTTGATATATATAACCATTGGATGAAAGTATAACATAAATTTTAGATTAAAAATATATCTCGTATATATGATGAAATAGTTTAATTGTACACAAGTAATAATTGATAAATACATAATGTTTTATTGATAATATGAGAAATTTTCTTTTTGATAAATTGTGAGTGATGAATATGAAAGGATGACACAAAGGATTTGTAACCAACTGACACACTGTATGTATATATGGAAGATGGTTTTTATGTTTTGTATGTCCTGTTTGTATGTTTGTATCAAAAATAAAAAACTTTTTATAAAAAAAAAAATATAAATCCTAGAATGATTACCTAGGGTATTTGTAAAATTGCTATGGTTGCCCAAACACATGTAAAGGTCCAGATGATTATAGTCTTAGATGACATAATGACTTGATGAACATAAGATATCATCACAATACTAATGATATAATCAGTGTAAGTCACGTAAATTGTGCCAATGCATAACATTTTTGTGGTGAAAATATCCATGATCCTATAGTCCAAGAAAACCAGTTGTATTCTGGCAAAATCAATGGTGCAGATTGAGATTGGTCTCTATGCAGAGGACAAACTTGAATTCATAGAGTAAGTGGCAGGGCCTTGACTGAATATATGCATGGGTAATATTCTATGGGCAACTTTACAGGATACAGGTTATCCAGAGCAAAAAAAAAATCCTGCATTCATTGATTTATCAGTGTTTTCCCTTGCTGGTTTTCCTCCTCCTTCAATCAAGAATATGTGAGCTTCTTGTACCCTAAATTATCTTAGAACTTCATTTAGTTTTACTCATATTTAACTTTGATATATTATCAAATTAAATTTGAAGCCATTTAGAGTTCCTGTTTTGAGCTTCCCCGAAGATGGACTGCTAACCGTGTTTATGCCTGGCTTTGGTTTGTGCTTTGGCGTCAGAGAGCCCGAATCCTTTGGATTCGGGGCAGAAGCCACCTAGTAGGTGTGGCGGAGGAAGGGGAGACCATCAGCTGGGTAGAGGGGAGTCGCAAATCCCCTCTCCAGCTTGGCAATTACTCCCACCCGAAGACACCTGAAGTGGTGGTCTAAAATGGCCACCCTGAAGGGGAAGATGAGACTGGAATAAGATTGCGCAGGAGAGAGAGAAAGAAGTGAACAGCAGGAGGAACAGGATGATATAATTAAATGGAAGGTACCCTCAGGATTAACATTTCAAAGAATCTTTAAGAAAGGATTTACAGTGGCAAACAGAAAGGGGAATAAAAAAGGTGTGAATTGCCTTTGATAGTGCAGAGCTTTGAACCGGGAGAGGTAGAAGCTGGAGGAGAAAGCACCTAATTAACTTGGATAAGTATATTTTGATTTTATATAGGCATTAATAAAGCTGAACTATAAAATTCTTAAAGAGAAAATTTAATATCATTTGGACCAGAATTGTTTGGAAGATTGTGGTTTAAAAAAAAAAGCTCTGAATAATTGGGAAGAGAAAAGGAAAGAGGAGGTGTGGATTTGTCAGAACAAAGTGTGCCATCTGAGTTAACTTTAATTTGTTTTCTTATAAAAGACTCTGTTTATTAAAAATACAAGGAAAATTGATATAATAAAACAAGAACTTTGAAATATTGAAATAAAGAAAGAAACATGAAGATTCTGCCCTTGGATTAATTGTTGATTCTGATATGGATTTGGCATTGGATTAGTTGAGGACTAAAAGTGGAGTGTTGGAAATTAATTTTAAAGACATTATTTGGACTAATTAGAAAGCTGTAAAATGGTGATATCTCTTCAGGAATTAAAAATGGAACTTAGAAACACAAAAGAAACATTACAAGAACAAGGTGAAACTTTAGGCTTTGTTTTTAAATTTTTTGAAGAGGCGATTGCAGAGTATGAACAACAAAGACAGAGGATAGAAGAGGAGGAGGAGCAACGAGCCATCTTTAACTACCATCGAGAACAAAGAGCTCTGGAAAAAAAGAGGAAAAGAGTTGGGAATAAATATCGGAGATTTGGGAAATTGAATAAAGAGGAAATATCCAGAAAATTTAAAAGGAAAAGAATCAGCAGAAATTGAAGGGCAGAAGGGAGTTATAAAGAGAGAGGGGTTAAAAACTGGAGTGAAAGAATAAAGGAGAAAATATTAGGGGAAGGAAGGGAAAAAAACAGGATTTGGGAATCAAGAAATATGGGAATTCTAAAAAAATGGGGAAAGTTTTTTTAATTAGACACAGAGTTAATGGCTGAATGATATTTGGGGAGGGGATTCTGCAAGGTGCTGGGGAGTAATATAAATAAACTTGTAGTTGTGAAATGGGGACATATAGATTGATAAGATGGAAAATAAAATTGTTATTTTTTGTTAATGCTCTTTTCCGTTATGTATAGAGATAATGGTAACAAATAATAGAATATGTTAATTAAATACATTGAAATATATTGAGATAAATGGAATGATTTAGGAGAAGAGCTGAAATGGAATTTATATCAGGGTTTAGGACTAAATGAGTAGATTAATATGTCCCTTTGTTCTTTTTGAAAATGTAGATAAATTCTATGAAATCAAAAAGGGGAAACCATGCAGAATCTGATTTATATATGTTATGTAATCTTAATAGGGAATATTATTTTTAATGTTTCAGGTAATTTTTAATGTTTTAGGTAATGTTAAACACTTAATAGGATTTAAAAGGGGAGATAATGAATATGTAACTTGGAGGTGGCGCACTTAAACTGATATTTTAGGGGGAAACCAATTTATAGGAGTATTATTAATCAGAATTTAAGAGGACTATACGAATGTGACAGTTAAAAGTATTAAAGTATAACTATTATGAAGTTAATATATGTGAATTAAAAAATGAGATATGCATTGGGAATAATACAATAAAATAGAAAATGTATAAAAGCATCATTAAGATAAGAAATTGAATACAAAAATTGAATATGTAACTATGGTCATATTTGTATGTATATGTGAAACCTGTAATCACACTGTTCTCTAAAATGAGATGTTAAAAGGTGGAAAAATGAATAAAACTTGTTTAAAAAATTTGAAGCCATTTAGAGACTTTAATTTAATTTAATTTAATTTTTTAATTTAATTTAATGATGGGATTTCTATGCCACCCTACCTCCGAAGGACTCAGGGTGGCTCACAGAAATAAAAACAGAAATACAAAATTTAAAAAGCAATTAAACACGAAACCCCAATTTCATTAAAAATTAAAACCACCAACAAATCTAAAAACAATTAAAAACCCCATCAGTCCAGGTTGGCCGATCAAAAAAGCCAAATCTTTAGGTCGCGATGGAAGGAACGAAGGTCAGGAGCCACCCAAAGCTCCATGGGCAGTTGGTTCCAAAGGGCAGGTGCACCCACAGAGAAGGCCCTCCCCCTGGGAGTTGCCAGCTGACATTGTCTGGCCGACGGCACCCTAAGGAGACCCTGCCTGTGGGAGCACACAGGGCGATGGCAAACCGTTGCTGGCAGCAGGTGCTCCCACAAATACCCCAGACCTAAGCCATGAAGGGCTTTATAGATGATTACCAGAACCTTGAATCTCACCCGGAGGGCAACTGGCAGCCAATGCAGCTCACACAGGAGGGGTATAATATGGGAGTATCGGGATGCTCCCATCACAACCCGCACGGCCGCATTCTGCACCAGTTGAAGCCTCCAAGTGGTCCTCAAGGGCAGCCCCATGTAGAGAGCATTGCAGTAGTCTACACGGGAGGTAATGAGCGCATGAGTAACCGTACGCAAGGCATCTCGGTCCAGATAGGGACGCAACTGGCGCACAAGGCAAACCTACGCAAATGCCCCCCCTGGCTACAGCTCCTACATGATCTTCCAAATTGAGCTGTACGTCCAGGAGGACGCCTAGATTGCGTGCCCTTTCCACGGGGGTAACACCTCTCCCCCATGACTTTGTTTGAGTAAAAATGAAAAAAAAAAGAACGCGATTCATGGTTTTTATAATTAGGTAGGGCAGATTATAGAAAGAAACTACTATGTATTCCTTCACAGAGAAGTTATTGAAATCTATCCCCCGGCCTCTTGAGAAAAAAAAAGCTTCAACAAGAAAAATCTGAAAGTTAACCAAGTTTGGTTACTTGCCCTGTGCCACAGCAAAGTCCTGGCCACAAAAAGGAGTCAGCTTCCCAAAATGGACAAATCGTAACCTTGCCTGGATAAGGACCTAATCAGGACTCACCGCTCAGACTAACCACCAGAACCCAGCAGAAACCAAGAACCAATCAGGATTCAGCATTCCAAAAATTACCAATCAGAACCCTGCATGAAGAAAGAACCAATCAGCAATCAATCACCAACCAGCCTGAACCCCTCAGAAATCAGCTTGGCTAAAGGGCAATCAGAAGTTAGGAACTGTGCTGCACAGCTGGATGTGAGTGATGGGTGAGGGAACCCTAATATAAACTTGCATGCATGGGATCGAGGTTGTGTGCTCCTTCTCTCCCCCCTCCCTCCCCGGTCCTTACATTGCCCAACAAATGCTGGCTGTGTAACCCTACACCAGCATGTACAGTATTACTAATCAAATAATCTTTTTTTTAAAATTCGCATTTATATGCTGCCATTCTCTGGAGACTCAGGGCAGCTTACAATTTTTTGGAGCACAATCCAATGCGCTCAGCAATAGCCTTCATTCCACTGTATATGCCTCCTTATTACTAAGCGGCATTTTTACAAAGTCAGCTTATTGCCCCAAACAATCTTGGGTCCTCAATTTACCTACCCCAAGAGGATGGAAGGCTGAGTCAACCTTGAGCCTGGTGGGATTCGAGCCTGCACTAATTGAAGGCAGCTGAAACTAAGTGCTAGGCGTTTAACAGCCTGCATCACCAAGGCTCTAATACTCATCAATTAGATTGGTAATGGTCTACCAAATTGGTGTTGATTCATAGTGACTTCATAAGATAGATTTTTAACAAATTAGAAGTTACAAAATCATTGTCCAAACTGTAAATATGATTTACTAGGGATGCTTCTAGCAAGCTAAAATGCTTTGGAAATCTTATTACTAACCATGGAGCTGCCTATGCTTTCGTTTTGCTTTTAGAGAATTTTAAAACAAAGTTAGAGCTTTAGTTTTACCAACCTTCACACCGATTGATTCAACCCAAAATCTCATGGCCTTACAATATTGGGGTGGGGGTGGGGAAGTGAACTGCATGTTATATTTATAATGTAACATTTGCTTTTATCCTTAACAATATATACCTCACTCTAGAATGTTGTCTTTTTTTTCGCCCAATAAGATGTTAAGATGTTTCTTTCCTCTTTTTTCCTTCCTGATAAGATGTTAAGAACAGAACAAATGTCAATATCCAGCCAGTATATTATTATATTTTCATGTGATGGGGGAATCTAGTTTTATAGTAATGTAATTTGCACAATGTTGCACACAGAATGTTCAAATTGTCCACAGAAAATGCTCTTAATGTGTTCTTGGTTTTTTCCATAATAGCTGATTTGCACAAGTTAATAGGAGCCACTTTTGAGAGCGTAGGAATGTAAATATTGAGTTCTGAAATCACACTAAGCCATATTATGCCTGTTCACAGCTTGCCAAAAGATGGGATCTCATCATCTGTGCTTCAGTAACCACGGTTTATGGCTTAGTATAAAACTATGGACTGACCAATTATGATTTATGCAACAAATTTAGGCTTTCAAATTTGCCACCTGCTATGGTCTATGCCATTTACCTGTTCTTAAAGCACACCTGCTCTGGCCAGGGGAAAAAGTGGAAACAATTTCAGAGTATTTACATCAGAACTGTTTGGCAGGCAGGGAGAATACCATTTTACATGACTGAAGAAAGCTTAAGCCTGCCAGTTTTATTCACACAGGTGAGTGAGATCTTTTGTTTAAAACATGCTACTTGATACGCATAGATGTAATTTAAGAAAGAAGATGAATAGTCATCTTTTAGAGATGCTTGAGCAGGGGAGCATCAAATGACTTCTAAGATTCTTGCCAACTCTATTATTCTAGGAGTTCTATATTTGGCAGTTGGTTGGTGCCCTAATTCCAGAAATAAGATTTTTAGGCCACCCTTAAGGCATCAAAGTCAGCTGGGTGACTTAGAGCCAGTCACTTTCTCTCAGCCTAATCCACTTAACAGGATGGTGGTGGTTGTGGAGAAAACAGGAGGTAGAAATATTGATCATGCTTGCTGCCCTTATCAGATCAAATCTATTTTTTTTAAAAAAAGTTTTTATTTTTAAGACAAACATACAAACAAAACATAAAAACATAAAAGCCACCTTCCATTTTATATACATATAGTGTGTCAGTTGGTTACAGATTTTTTGTGTTATCCTTTTGTAGTAATCACTCACAATTTATAAAAACAATTCTCATATTGTCAATCTTAAACATGCTTATATATTTATCAGTTATTTATGCATGACTAAACTATTTATTTCATCATTTATACGAGATATTCTCAATTTTATTATAAAGTTTATATTACACTTTCATCCAATGGTTATATATGTCTATATTATATTTTATATCAATCTATTAAATTTCTATTACAAAATTATTTAATCTATTACATTACCAAGTCTTTTTATCCAACCATTGATAAAACAAATCCCATATCTTATAAAATTGTTTATCTTCTGATCAAATCTATTTTTAACAGGCAAGATAAAACATTGTTACCAATACCAATACTAATATCGCTAAGCATGTCTCCAATATGTTGTATTCCCATCTCTACTGCAATCTTCAGAAGCTAAATGGAATAGCATAACATACTTCTGCCCGCCAAAAAATGCTCAGCAATTCCCCTGCAGACCTTAACATTTGGAGAAATATATCAAGACTGCAGAAGGATCATTAAAATGTGACATCCAGCAGGTAATCTATACCTTGTCCATGCAGTTCTTTTAGAATCAATATTGAGTCATTTCTGAATATTGACCAGAGGAGTAATCTCACTGCCCTACTTTGTAGTGGCTGGAAGGACAGAACTGCACAGAGCAGACTTCACAACAGTAATCCAAATGTGAGGTGACTATGGTAATAATTGAGGTGATGGGGGGAAATGAAAATTTTCAATATAGTGCTGACCTTGGGTGGGAGAAGAGTATCCTAAATCAAGTATAAATAAGACAATCATTTTTTGAAGTGGGGTATATTCTGGATATTTCCTTTAAAAAATTGTTTTTACACTAGTTTTCGGGATTCTACTAACAAATTTATACCCTCAAGCAGTACCGAATGGTACTGCAGTGATTGCTGCAAAATCTCATCAACCCAGAAGACTTTTGACAGATGGCAATGGTAACAAAGAAAATGTAGCTTCTTGATGTTTCTCTCTCCCTCTTTACTAATTACATCCAAGGCCTTCGAGAATCAGTTTTGCCAGAAAAGAGGGAAGGGAAGAAGAAAAACCAAATAAATAAATAAATAAAAACATTTTGGGACAAAGGGTGTAACAAAAGATTCCCTCCAAATTTTCTACAATAGGATTTCCCCCCCGGCCCTTTATATTCTTCCTATGGATCCAGTTGGTGTATTGATTAAGGTCCTGACCTAGAAAGCAGGAAACTGATTTTTAGGCTCCCTTAGGCATGAAAACTGGCTGGGTGACTTGGGGCCAATCACTTTCTCAGCCTAATCCACCTAACAGGATGGTTGTTGTTGTGGACAAAACAGGAGGTAGAAATATTGGTCATGCTTGCTGCCCTTATCAGATCAAATCTATTTTTAACAGGCAAGATAAAGGGCGTTGGTACTTACCTGAGACGCCCGTTCTCTCTGAGCTGTGTAGAGCATCCAGAAGTGGGAGGTGCTCAGACTCCTGTTGTGTAGGCTGGGCTAAAACTAATTAGTAGGGCCGCCTCCTCCTCGATGCTCCTCCTCCCCCAGTTTCCAGTGAAGACAGAAGCACAGAAAAAGGACCTCGCCTAACTATATACAACCAAAACAAAACAAACAGCTGGCGGAACACTGCCACCCCAAACAGACGGATACAGGGGCTGGATGCTCACACAGCTCAGAGAGAACGGGCGTCTCAGGTAAGTACCAACGCCTTTCTCCTATGAGCTGTTCTGAGCATCCAGAAGTGGGACATGCCAAAGCTAGGAAGGCCCGCCGGGAGGGAATCCGCCTGACAGACATCTCACTCAATCCTTGAGGACCTGCTGCAGCACCCTCCTGCCAAACGAAGCCTCCATGAGAGGCAAAACATCAATCCTATAGTTCCTAATAAAGGAGAGGGAGAAGCCCACGTAGCAGCCCTACAAATCTCCTCAATTGAGGCTTGGGTGGCCCACCGCCGCCCGAGTGTGATGCCCTGAGCCACCGCCAATGGTAGAAGAGGACACTTTATGACCCAGAGTACCGGAAGAAATGAGACGAACAGGGCCTCCGATTTACGGAACGGTGCTGTGCGCTTAATGTAGATCCGTAGGGCCCACCTAACGCCTAGGTGGTGCCACTGCCTTCGAGCGGTGAGACGGAGCCACGCAAAAATTTGGGAGGACTAACTCCTGAGCCCTGTGAAAGGCTGAATTGACTTTGGGAAGGAATGTCGGATCCAGGTGGAGGACCACCCTGTCCTCATGAAATACACAGAGATCCTTCCTGATGGAGAGGGCAGCGATTTCAGAAATCCTCCTAGCCGAAGTAATGGCCACCAAGAAGACCACCTTATACGCCAGCAGTTGGGTACTGATCGACCGTGAATGCTCGAAAGGTTCCTTCGTAAGGGCTTTAAAACAATGTTGAGGTCCCAAGTAGGGAACCTATGGATAGTCGGTGGTCGCAGATTTGTGGCTCCTTTGAGGAAACTACGCACCCGTGGATGACTGGAGATGGATTTGCAGCCGGTCCAGGAGAGCACTGAAGCCAGCGCCACCACCTGTCTCCTGAAGCGATAGAGAGGCCCTTATCCAGGCCCGACTGAAGGAACTCTAGCAGCTGGGCCACTGAGGGGGAATAAGGGTCTACCTGCACCTTAGAGCACCAGCGACAAAAACTGGACCAGGTGGCATTGTAGATCCTGTTCGAGACGGCCTCCTCACCGCCTGGATGGTCTCGATCACCCTAGAGGACAGTTGCTCCTCCCTCAAACGCTGCCGCTCAACCTCCAGGCGGTCAGGTTGAGCCATTGGGGCTCTGGATGCTGGACCGGGCCCTGAGAGCACGATCCTTGACGGGGAATCCCACAGCTCCGCCACGGACAGCTGTTGCAGATCCATGAACCAAGTCCGCCTCGGCCAGAAAGGAGCCACAAGTATGACTTCTGCTCTCCTCCAGGACCCTCCGGATCAGCCTGGGTATGACTGGTAGAGGAGGAAAGCGAGAGGAGACCGTGGGGCCAAGGACAACGGAGCGCATTCGTCCTCTGCTCCTGAGACGGATACCGGAGAAGAACCATGGGAGTTGAGAGTTGAGGCGTGGTGAAAGGTCGATGACCGGAAGTCCAACCGCCGACGATCTCCTGAAAAAGTGAAGACGCCACTCGACGGGTCGATCGTGGCCCTGCTGAGCCAGTCCGCTTGTATGTTTGAAGCGCCGATATGTGCTCTGCCTTGATGGAGAGCAGGTGTAACTCGGACCAATGGAAAAGTCTCTCTGTCTCCGCATCAATGATTTGGAATGCGCCCCCTTGTTTGTTTATGTGGGCTTTCACTGTCACATTGTCTGTGAGAATCAGCACATCCCGTGATGTCAGTTTGGACCGAATCCCCGAGAGAGAGACCGCCTCAATCCAGCCAATTTATGTCGCAGTGCCCGTGTAGGCCACATCCCTGGGTTGAGTGAGAGAGAAATGAGCCCCCAGCCGCTCAGGCTGGCGCGTTGTGATGGTTAATCGTCGTGGCTCTCTGAGTTGGTGGAGAGGACCACCAACTGAGGGACCTCAGAAACCATGCGTAACAAGACCGAAGGTTGGATCCGTCGCGTCCGTCCGTTGAAAAGGAAGGAGAAACCACTGTAGAGGCCTGGTATGAAAACGAGCCCAAGGGACAATATGTATGCAGGATATCATCTTACCCAACAATTGTGATAATACCGACAGAGGAACCCTCTTAAGCGTCCTAACTACCCCTATCAACTTGGTGATACTGTCCCGCTGATCCGGGGAAAGGAACATCCTCTCCCGCACAGTGTCAATAATCGCTCCCAAGTGAATGATCCTATAAACGGGAGACAAATGGCTCTTGCCCCAGTTCACAGAAAAACCATGCTGTTGGAGAGAATCAATGGTAACCCATGTGTCAGAAACAGACTGAGAAACGGAAGATGACAAAATTAAAATGTCGTCCAGGTAACAATGTATCCTGATGGGTTTGGCCCTATGAGAGGCGGCAAGAGCCGCCAAGACCTTAGTGAACGTCCTAGGGGCGCTAACCCAAATGGCAGGCGCCATACTCGAAATGTTGATCATCATAACAGAAACGGAGGAACTTGCTGTGGGAAGGCGAATAGGAATATGTAAATATGCTTCAGTAAGATCAATGGAGGTGAGAACATCGCTTCTTCCTAATACACATGAGGATGGATTGAAGGGTAGACATTTTGAACTTACAGTAGACTAAGGAACGATTCAGGCGCTTGAGGTCCAAGATAGCTCTCCAACCCCGAGCTCTTGGGTACCAGAAAAGGTGGGAGTAGAACCCCGCCTCTCTGATCTGGGGAACTGGTTGAATGGCCTTGATGGCCAGAAGGTGGGATATGGCTTCCCTCATGAGAGCTTTCTTCCGTGGGTTCCTAGAAAGAGGACTGGACATGAAGAACTCAGGGGGTGGAAGAAATTCTAGAGCCAAACCAAGTCTGACGGTGTCCCTAACCCAGGCATCTGAGGTTGAGGCAGACCACCTGTCCAAATAATTTCAACCTGCCTCCTATGGGAAGGACCTCGCTCGCCCTATTTGGACCTCTGAAAGGACTTGTTGCCCCCCTGCACTGTCTTCTGGGCTGACCCCCCACGCCTCTGTGGGAAAAGTCCGCCTGTCGGACTGGTTACCCTGTCCCTGGAAAGGAAACCTGTGGTACTCGGGTATAAGATCCCTGGGAAGGGGCAGAAAGGAACTCCTAAAGGGCTGTTGAAAACGGAATCTGATCTCCTATAAAGGGAAGGGAGAATTTTCTTCTTATTTTTAGTTTCTATCAGGAGGCTCTAAAGCGCCCAACAATTTGCTGCTGGAGATGGGAGCAGAGGCAAGCTTCCATTTGTGCTTAGAGTCCGCCTGCCAGTGTCGCAGCCAAAGCAGCCTCCTGGCCGAGATCTGAGAGGCAATGGCTCTCGAGGAGAACTTGACCACGTTGTAAGTGGCGTCCGCGGAGAACTCAGCAGCAGCGGTGATCTTTGCGATATCTTGATGGGCACGAATGTTGGAAGGAGGTATAGTTTCCCTCAGGTGTCGGAGCCATCTAAGGGAAGAGCTGGTAAAAAAGGAGGCCGCTGTGGCCACCCTAATTGCCCATGCGTCAGAGACATGAGCCCGACATAAGGCCAATTCTGCCTTCTTCTCCTCGGGTTTGAGGGCCTCCTCTGCCTCCCCAGGGATGGCCGTTGAAGAAACTAAGGCCACGATTGGTTCATCTACCTCGGGGGTATTCAGGGAAGCAGAGAAACCCGGGGCCATGTTATACAGCCTCTTGTCATATCCGGAGGGGGCAGGGTAAGATGCTGATAAGGACCATTGTTTGTCCACCAGTTCCTCAAATATGTGTGGAACCGGAATCACCTCAGTTTCAGTGGGTGGGTGAGAGAAAATCAAATCCCCTGTTTCTGTTGGGCCCCGAAGGTCGGGTCGGGAGACTCATCAAGGCAGGCCGTTTTCCTAGCCTTGAATAGGAGAGACTTGAATAGTGGGGGATGGAAAAGACCCGTGAAAACGGTTGGTCAGTAATGCCTTCGTCATCAGACATACCCGCTCCAAGGGGTCCGCCTCAGAGGTGTCCTGGGCATAATGATGTAAGGACTCCCCTGTTCTAACCATTCATCTGGGTTCAGATACTCCCTCAGTTCGGGGGTTCTGACACAAGGGAAGGAGGGTCCTCATGTGGGTATTCTGACTGGTCAATAACACTTACTGATCTTCCAGAAGCCAAAGCGTAGTCGGGAAAGATTGTTGGCTGTGATGTGACGCCGTAAGCCGAATATACCCATCCACTTCCTCATTTTGCGGGACTTCCGCCATCACTCCTCCTCCTCCTCTTCCTCCGTAAGCCTGCAGCGGTAGGCGTGAAGGTAGCTTCAGGTGCTCTGGGAGGTGGGCCCCGATATATCATGTGGAGAGGAACCACGCCTAGAGTGGATTGAGAGGTCAAGGACCGGGGCCCCTGGACTAGGAGGCCTAGCGGAAGTCACGGTCACTGAAGCAACCGATCGTTCAACTTCTCTGGTTCGCTTACGAACTTGTTTTTCAAGGGCCTGATGCCTTCTGAGGGCATCTTTCTCAGCTGCCTTTGAAGGTCTACCTGGGTCAGTTGGTTTCTCCCAGGGTCTTGTAGAGGAAGATCTGATACCTTGACCACTGGCCATAATGCAGAATATTGAGTGAGCCTCAGGTCGCAATTCCAGAGAAAGATAGCCTTGGAGAAAAGGACTTATCGGCCCCAGTAAGGCCGAAGGAGACAACAAGTAGAGTTCAATACAGAGTCAGACAAATACAAATTGAGATAAAGGACTGCTGCTGAGGCCCCCAGTAAGGGAAACCCAATTCAGAGGGGAAAACTGGTGGGGTGGTCCCGCCCCAGCAAGGAAACCCACTGGACAGAATGATATAAATATTCACCTACGGTAGAGACCCACAATAAATTTTCCTTAGTATATTTCCATATATGGCTTCCTCCCCCCCCCCTTTTTAAATATATTTATTAAAATAAGGCAGAGGAGAAACAGGACCAGTCCCCAATCCGGGAAACTAAGGACCCAAGCCAAATCTCAGTATCAATCAGGGAATAAGCCCCACACGGTCCCCAGCAAGGGAAACCGGCTGGGTAAACAAGGCTCCAATAGAGAAACGCTGCCAGCGGTTGTAATGGCCGTGGTTTCCGATAGTGAAACCGAAACCGCAAGTGGAATTCTGCTCAGCGCGACCCAAAGGGAACGAAAAACCTACCAAAAGTCACAGAAAACACAGAAAACACCAGAAAGGAACACTTCGTAGCGGCTCGGACCTCGCCCGAAAACCGCAAGCCCAAAAAAACCGCTGATCAATAGATCGGAAAGATAAGCCTTGCGGCAGCCGCCGCCAGCCGTTGCGAGGCTTCTTGCAGCCAGAAATAAAGCAGGGAAAAAAGGGGAAAAAAACCCCAAGCTACAGAAAAAACAATTAGTAATTTCCCTCCAGGAGGGGAAAAGAAAGCAAACCTGAAACCTTTAAACCTTTTAAACTTCCCTGCCTGAAATCCTAGGAATCCCTGTTCCGGCCAGCTGAAGAGGAAAAACCCAGCTATCTGTAACAGAGGCTGAGCTGGAACTGGGGATGCAGGAGGAGCATCGAGGAGGAGGAGGCGCGTCCTACTAATTAGTTTTAGCCCAGCCTACACAACAGGAGTCTGAGCACCTCCCACTTCTGGATGCTCGGAACAGCTCATAAGAGAAAACATTGTTACCAATACCAATACTAATATCATAGCTAAGCTTATCTCCAATATGTTGCAATCCCACCTCTACTGCAATCTTCAGAAGATAAATGGAATAGCAATCAAACATTACACAACGAAGGCAGCAGGATAGGTCCATCCCACATAAAGAGAGAAAGCTGATTTATACGGTACCGCAGGTCAAACTGTGTTAACTACACTGTTTCACTATCACACTGCACTTCCTTATTTCCACTCCTCAACATCTGCCACCTGAAGTGAATGTCACACTGTAAAACACAATGGCCTTTTTGATTGATAGGTTGCAATACTTGATTTGCATAGTTTAGTTTTGCAAATTTTCATTCAGCGCAGTTGAGCTCCTTTTCCTGATACATATTTAGGGGAAGACATTTTGAATTTTTAGAATTGTTATTTAGCTTTCATTTAGTGTAGCAGAATACTCTTGGAGATTTGACACAATAGTAGAAAAATTAACCCTTTTTGATTTATTTTTAAAAGGAGAATTATACTGAGCTAACAGATGGTATTTTACTGTATAAATGGCTCATATATACACCACTTCCCATTAAATTCCCTCCACATTAAATCTGTTTTCTGCTCTCACGGCATTTTATCCAATGAAAATGTCTATCATTTTACAAGGAATTGTTGGGAGATAATCCCTTTCTCACATGAAGTTCCTTGTCAGAAAGAAGTGTCTGGTTTAGTAAAGTAATGTATCTTAAGATATTTCGATAGCATTTCAAATCCCCGAAATTGCCAGATTTGGCAGTGTTGACTTCATGCTATTTATAGAGAATGCAGTGAAATAATACTAATGCTTTATTTTCAAATGTATGTGAAATATGCTGAGCCTATAGGAATGTCCATTTATTAGATTAATATCCCACTTTGCCTTCAGGAGCCCAAAGTAGCACATATAAATGTTTCATTCTCCTGTTTCCCCACAGCAGTAAGCATTAGCAGATGGATATAAATGGCCATTGGATGTGTTTGTTAATGTACAAGGCAAAATATTTTAAGAAACCATGATAAGACAGTTGAGATCATTTCCATGAAGCTCAACTTCTACTTATGTAGGGAATATAATGGGGTTAACACATTTTTTTTCTATTTGTTTTTATTGAAAACATAAGCCAATAGTGCATAATTCATTATTTTGGAACCTGTACTCAGGAACATGATTCTTTTCCAGTTTTCTTTTTTCTTTTTACTAGTTGACATACTATAGAAATAAATATTCCTCTGAAAACAATGATTAACAGCAAGACAGATTATTTAAAAATATTTGTGGCCCAGAAAGGAATAAAGGTAGTCCTTGTCCTACAACCGCAATGGAGTATGACGGTCATAAGTTGTGATGGCTGTTAAAGGAGATGCCCTCTCTTAACAAACCCCACTCCTGCTCTCCCTTAAACAACCATGCAGGTCATTAAGCAGAGCACAGGGTGCCTCAAGGATGGGGGAGGACCTGGGAGGCCCGCCAAACAGCTGGATCCAAAAAGGAGGCAGACAACCAAAGCCAAAAACAGCTCAGTGGAGAAGGAGAGTCCAGGTTGGTTAGGGCCCAGCTCTGCATTCCAATGCCAAAGAGGTTTCCAAACAAGCCTACATGCGTGGCCATGCTTTGAAACACCAGGAAGGAAGCTTAGTGGTGGAGCAGTGGTTAGAATGCAGTACTGCAGGCTACTTCTGCTGACTGCCGGCTGCCTGCAATTTGGCAGTTCGAATCTCAGCGGGCTCAAGGTTGACTCAGCCTTCCATCCTTCTGAGGTCAATAAAATGAGGACCCAGATTGTTGGGGGCAATGTGCTGACTCTGTAAACCGCTTAGAGAGGGCTGTAAAAGCACTGTGAAGCAGTATATACATCTAAGTGCTTTTGCTATTAGTGATCCACCCACTGGTGTATTTTGCAAAAAGAATGAAGCCAGGTTTGTGGGCTGGGCTTCTGCCCCAATCAGCAGCAGTCAGGAAACTGTAGGCCTCTTCTAGTTCTTGCGAGGCTTTGGAGAAGCCGGTGCCCTGCATGCAAAGGACACGGCTCTAGGAAAAGCTTCCCAAAACCTTTCCCTTGCTTTACACCCTCCCTCTTTCACAAACCCACATTTTTTTTTCAATAAAGAAAAAAAGCTGGAAGGGATAGACTTACTGATCTTTCTCCTTCCTTCCCCCCACCTCCCTTCACTGCTGAAACTAAATTTTCCAACCTCCCAATCCCAATCCTCTTTAACCACTTAATTTGGAGAAGCTTGCAGTCTCCCAGCTTCCAGATGATCACGGCAAAAAGGTCTGGAAGTAGATGTCATTTCCGCATGAAATTGTCAGCATGCTGAAAATGGTGGCCACTTCCGGAATGCAGCCATGTGGCCTAGGAATGAGTGGCCTTCCCTAACATGAGATCCAGAAACCTTCAAAAGGTGTGTGATCGGTGATTGGGGCGAGGACCCAGCACTGCAAGAAAGGGGAGGGACAGGTGTAGGCCCCACTGTGGCGTCCTTGTTGGTCATATGGATAAATGACCATATTGGCGCTGTAGCAGCTGTAACTTCAAAACAGGGTCATAAGTAGCTTTTGGGGGTCTGTTGTAACTTTGAACAGCTGCTAAGTGACCAGTTATTAAGTGAGGATTACTTATAGCTGGGGTGCAGATAAGCTGTTTGGTGATTAGTGGTATGGTAGCAATTATATAGGTAGCAGTGTTCCTGAGACCTGGGGCAGAGAACAGCATGTCTTTTGGAATGGTGGGAAAACATAAGCAGTGGTCGATCCTTCCTGGTGGGCTGCGATGTTGAATGGCAGTGGATTATTTTTCAAAAATACCAAGTGGTGCAGGCCTGAGACATAGTCTGCTTCCAAATTACGAACACAGCAAGATTAGAAAGAAAAAGAGCCCTTCTTTGCCTCCCACTCTTTTTTTTTTTAATATTACTAATTGCTATGAAAGCTATTTTCATATTCCCATCATCACCACTGAGTTCTTCAGCAACTCTCATTTTATCTCCCATTTTAATATCCTGCTGGGTGAAGAAATTAAAGGTAGAATTTCAAAAAAAAACATGTTCATATTTCAAGATGTTTGGTTTTCATCTGCTTCTGATATGGGCATGAATATTTTAATCTTTTTTTAATGGCCAACTAACAAGGCTTTCTATTTCACTACACGCTGAGGAAAATATTATATTGATAAATAAGCTTTCAAGGCAGGCTATTTCAAAGGTTAGGGTCCTTAGAAAAGATGGATTTTTAACATTGACAATTCATTGTTCATTTTTCCAGACACAAATATTGAAGATGTCAGCCCCATCTCTGGAGCAGACATAAGTAACTCTTGGCTGGCTGGAGACATTTTGTGAGGGTGGGTAGATTTGATGCTTGCAGAATATACAGAGATCAAGTGGCTGAGGTCATGCCACTCATCTTAGTGTTTTTTTTGTGTTTGGAGAAATCTAAGTTTGAGTCTATTTTTAACCAAACTCAGAACTCGGAAGGTGACTTTTGCATATTCTGGAAGTCAGATTAGGAGGTAAAACAACCTCTGAAGTTGATATCTACCCTAAGCATACTTGTGCTGACTGGGTAAAATAAAAACAAAACCCCAAAATAAAATTTTAAATCATAAAATAAATTCCTGATCAAGGGATCAAGTTTATCTAAAAAGGTGCTTGGGATCCTGGTCTATAAATTTGTTTAATCCCTTTGAGACAGAAATTTTCCTGAAAACATATGTGAAGTATAAGGGGTGGAAAATGGACAACTGTTCTTCACCAAAAGTGATTTAGTGAATGAAGTGGTACAGGTTTCCAGGGCCAGTTGATTAACAGCTGTACAATGAAATCATTCTATTTCAGAATCTGCCTGTAGATGTTAAAAGGATTCAATGTGCAAGTCTCGGTATTATAAGCTTTACCACAAATTTATATTCATGCTGATGGCCAGATCACCAAGATGTATTTCCTCGGAATTCCAATACTAACTGGCACTGAATCAAAATGAGTTGTATCGTTACAATAATAAAACAATCCTTTATCCAATCTATTTGAAAAATTATTCCACTCTGTTATAATTGAATTCATAAATTAGCTAGAGACTAGCAAAATCCACATTCCATTTCCAGAGTACCATTATATCTGTTATTAATAGGACTTTATTAAGAATGCAACATCAGCAGAGGATAATGCAAATCAAAAACACATAACAAGAAATAAGCAGCTCCTTTTGTGGTTAATCAGTCATATAGGCTCTGATCCTGTATTTATTTATTTTTCTCCTAAATTTAAATGATAGAAATGTTCATTTGTTTAAACCGACAGCACTACATGAATTCATTTCTGGGACAGCAAACCTAAAGACAAAAGATTGTTAATGCTGTTTGTACTAGGAGAATGCCAGACCCATACTGCAACTTTTTTAAACATAAAAAATAAAAATAGGATAAAAAAAACAGAAAGGAAAGCAAACAAAAAACATATAGAAAAAGATTTACAAGCATTGTAAGAGTGAATAAAATTAAATGAACATTAGATTAGTGCTGCTATGTTGCATCCAGTGAGGATTTGGGATCTTTTTAAAAGTCCATAGATAACAATTGACTATAACAACCAATACAATATATGCATATGTATATGCATATGCATATGTATATCACATTTCTACACTGCCCTTCTCACTTAAGTGACTCTGGGTTGTTTACAATTAAGAAAATACACCATAGTATAAAAACAAATAAAAATAAAGTTAAAACAGAGTTAAAAACAAAATTTAAAAACTTAGCTAAAAAGTTACGAAGGCAAAGAGAGCATTCTCATATCACCAAACACCCTCAGGGTTGCATATCCCTCTTTGATTTCCATGCCAATTGGCAAGACCAAGTCTAGACATTTTTTGGAAGGCCAGAAAAATGAGGCTGATCTCACTTTTGGGGGTAAAGTGTTCCCAAGAAGGCTCTCTTCCTGGATCCCACCAATTGAAGTTCTTTCACCAAATTCTTTTTAACCAAATAATGATTGTGAATTATTTGAATTACCAGGATTTCTTTCAGCTCTAAGGATTATTTCATTATTTAGCAAACTAAATTTACATATTAAAACCTTATGTTAAAATAGACCCAAACTTCAGATGTGGTAAAAGCCCAGATGTAGAATTATAATCCATGAATACTAGTTTCCAGGCTGACTGAATTCAGGATAAGAAACAAACAAACAAAACATGCAACATTTTTAACCTTCATAATAAGAGCAAAACTCAAACTGGAGACATGCCAAAGTAGTAATAATTTTTTTTTTTGCTTTCATACAGGTTTTCCTGTGTTTATGTTATTTTAAGACAACTGTGATTAGAATGTATTATATTTTTGAGAAGAAGGCTACACAATCTAGGAGTTTTGGGGATGCATGATTAAGCCTTTTCTTTTACCCCCTTTGAACAGGGATTGGCTATATGGATGGCACCAGATGCTAACTCAGTCCTCTTTCCTCAGGTTCACATCAAATTTCACAAGATTTAAATCTTACAAAATTTCAGCAACCTTATCCCAGAATCCAATATGGGAATGGTAGAAATCTCACAGGATACCTGTAAGATACACCAGCCTCAGCAGCCCTAGATTCCTTCATATGCAGGTAAAAATTATTAATCATGTAAATGGTGGCGGCGATTGAAATGAGGGGCGAAGTTCAACCTATCCTACCATAGAGGATTCAAAGACAAGTACATGTCTGGCACTGGCTTCAAAGCTGAATCACACATTAAGTTGAATCCCTATGATCTCCAGTTCAAGCTTCCAATAACTCGGAATGATTTCTGACTTACAGCCATTGTAGCAATTGGAAAAAAAAGTTAATATAAATTTGATTTGAATTCTATTTGAGAAGATGGCAACTTTAAGAGTGTATTGATATAGCTTTGGACAGTACAAGAGAAAGAAACCATGTGTGCTCTATCTCTTATAGATTTTCCCTTTATATGAGAATCCATTTATCACTTTTCAATAATAAAAATGTAAGCGAAGTAGAAATTATTTTCTGCTTAAAATTAAAGCCATATATTTTGCAAGAAGTTTTCAAAGATGCTGACATGCATTCTTTCCCTTTGTATGTTTTTTTTAATTGCAATTGATGGAACTAAAAGACCTTAATAAAACCCTAGAGAACCAGTTTGACACAGTGGTTAAAGCATGAGGCTAGAAACTGGGAGACTGTGAGTTCTAGTCCCATCTTAGGCATGAACCTATCTGGGTGACTTGACTGAGCAAGATGGTAATAGCAAGCCACCTCTGCAATCTTACCAAGAAAACTGTCCAAGAAGTTGCCAGGAGTTGGTACTAAACCAAAGGTGTGTGTGTGTGCGTGCGTGTGTGCGTGCAAGTGTGCACACCACTAATCCATAATGTAAATGGCAAAATATAGACAGTTAACTATGAGGTAGAAATCTAGGACAAAACATCTTTTAGTTTTTTTTAATTCACATTTATATGCTGCCCTTCTCTGAAGACTCAGGGCGGCTTACAATCTTTGGAGCACAACCCGATGTGCTCAGCCTTCATTCCATTGTATATGCCTGCTTATTACTAGGGCTTTTTGGCCCTCCCCCAAGCAGCATTTTTACAAAGTCAGCTTATTGCCCCCAACAATCTTGGGTCCTCAATTTACCTACCACGAGAGGATGGAAGGCTGAGTCAACCTTGAGCCTGGTGGGATTCGAGCCTGCACTAATTGCAGGCAGCTGGAGCTAAGTGCTAGGTGTTTAACAGCCTGCACCACCAAGGCTCTCTGTTGTAATGTCTGGAATTTAATAATCCCAAAAAAGCAAATGATGAAGGAGTTGAACCTTAGGAAAAGTCTCCAAATATGACATAGTTTCCTTTTAATGTCGGGACATACAGTACAGGTGGTCCTCATTTATTGATCACAATTGGGACTAGCAAGCTTGTTGATAAATGAAACAGTTGTTAAGTGAAACCATGAATGTACTGCTACACACTACACTGCCGTTTTGTATTTGATTATAAACAATTTTTATTACTTTAATTAATTAAAATATTTAAATAATTATTTTTGAGCCACACATTTCCTTATGCTTATGCATCTTGAGTATTTTTTCTACGTGAAGAACTTTATTGGCTGTTAAATCTCAGTATTACTTGCAGCCCATTTCTCTAATTTATCAAGCTTGTTTTAAATGTTATATTTGTCTTCTATGGTATTCGTTTTTCTGGCAGATATTTTGCCACATAAATTTGAGAAGCATTCTTTCCATCTCTTCATTCATGTTATTAATAAAAATATTAAAAGTGGAGGACCAAGGATTAGTTTTCAAAGCACCCAAATATCTCTCCCCAATATGAGGAACAAATTGAGCTATCTTTAAGTAATCCATCCCTTTCTTATCTAGACTGCTAATCAACATACCATGCAGCATTTTGACACTCGCTTTACTGAAATCAAGATATATTTTCCTCTATTTTATCCCTTTTGATGTAGGCAAAGCTCAGAGGCAGATTAATTGGCTCCAATGAACTTTATGACTTAATTGCAAAGCTTATGCATATACAATTTCATCTCACAAACTCTCCCCTTAAAATAGATTATCAGCATCCACCAATCTATATTGCAGGGTTTCATGTAATTGAGCATAAAAAGCAAATAGACATGCAATTGCAACAGTAGGCTGGGATCCATTTCACTCAGGTTGGGTTTTTTTTTTTTTGCAATAAATATTAACCACTTCAGATCCTAACAAAATTGCCATCATAATAAGATTCCTTTTTGTATTTTATTTGCTTTTATTGGTACAGATAGCAATTGGTATAGTGTTCTCTAGAGCAGGGGCCTATCTTTCCTATTATGGATCTCCAGAGGGGATGGAAGTCCTTGACTTGTAACAGTTGATTTAGTGACTGTTTGAAATTACAACAGCACTAAAAATAGTGACGTATGATCATTTTTCACACTTATGATCATTGTAGCATCCCCATCGTCACGTGATTTACATTCGAATGTGTGACAACTGGTTCATATTTATGACGGTTTACAGTGTCCCGGGGGGGGGTCATGTGACCGTTTTTTGCAATCTTATGGTAAGCAAAGTCAATGGAGGAAGCCAGATTCACTTAACAACCGTGTTACTAATTTAACAACTGCAGTGATCCACTTAACAAATGTGGCAGGAAAAGTCATACAATGTGGAAAAAGCTCACTTAACAAATTTCTCACTTAGCAACATAAATTCTGGGCTCAATTGTGGTCATAAATCGAGAACCACCTGTATAATCTCTTCCCCAAGAAAAAAAGTGTTCTAAAAATACCAGAAGTTTTTTTGGGGGGAGGAATAATCAAAGGTCTGAAAAAATTAAAAAGAGAGAACTGAGCCATATTTTATCAGTGCGACTGCATGGGGGCGGGATCAGATAATTTGTGATTCCACATGGAAAGGTTGTATTTCCTAAATATCCAGCATGTTTTTCAAGCAAACTGCAATGAATCACAGCCGCTGGAGGGAACATGTTCCTATACCAACCACAATGAGTACACGGGGAATATAGATAGATCGCCATAATGGGCTGGCCATAATAGACTCTACAAAACAAACGCCATGAGAAAACATTGCTGCCACCTCTACGTGGTATTCCAGCTAACTTTTCTGTGGGAAAAGATAAGCACTTTGTTGCTGACCTTTAAAGAAATTCTTCCCCAGTCCTATGAAATCTCACTAAGCCTGCCGTTATTCACCAGAAGACGTCAGAGAATTTATTCATCTCTTGTGGCAGCCATCTCTTGTGGCAGCCATAAAACTCTGAAAGGGCTGAAACACAATTTAATTCTACTCCTACATTTCTAGGTTAGACTTGCCCATCTCATTAAATCATACATTGGTTGGTTTGATTTTGACTTAGTATACCACATGAGCCACCCAGCTCATGTGGTTTATTCAATAAACTCTGATTAACTCATGGAGTCTTCTTCCTCTCTAGCTTCCTTTGAAATTACACTAAAGAAATAGTACAGATATATAAAGGAAACCTTCATACTGCCTAGATAGTTCATTTTCTACTTCGCATCAAGATTCTGTGTGTGTCCCTGGAGATCGAGTGCGAGCAGCCAACTGGAATCCGTGAAGAAAATCTAAGATGTCTACCTAACCACCCCTCAAAATGCCAAAAGATAGCAAACAAACCCAAAACAAAAGAGTGGCTGCTGGGGTTTAAGGTGAAATATTTTAAAGAGGAACTTTGGAAGGGATCTGATGTTTCTGTCAAAGTATGAAAGCAATATTATGCCATAAACTGCATCTTTTTTTTCTGTTTGCATGTTACATAAACAAAAAGACAGAATTTCAGGTGGGAACTATCTGGACCTAATGAAGATTCTATAATAAATACAATTCAATGTGCTGCATGTGACTGTAATGGGCATGCGCCATTATGGTTTATCTTGAGGAATATCTGTAGGGGAAGGGGAAGAGGGAAGGGAGAAGGAGGAGGAAGGAGGAGGAGAGGAGGAGAGAGGAGGAGGAGAGGAAGAGAGTTTATAGATTTCCCCTAAACTAGGGGAGTTTCCAACCTCCATAGGAAAATAACAACAACAACAACAACAAAAATCTTCCATGGCTAACTTGCATATCAGCATGTTTCAGAATAGTTTTCCTTACAAACTGACTTGTTTATTCATACAATCCTCTCAGCAAATATTCTACAAGTTAACTGCCTAGGGAAGAACCTTACACAGGGTGGCCCTCTTGATTTAGATGTAGAAGGCCATCATTTAATCTGTCCAGAAAAACCAATCCAGCCTCTTCAGACAAGGTTTTGTGTGTATGTGTGTGTGTGAGCTTCCCTGCTGGATTAATTCACATCCACCTGTCTTGCATGACTGTTTCAGGCATCCTACCTGACAACATCATAATGCACTTTCTAGTATGCTACTCTAGTTTTAATTATCCTTCCAAATTGCCTAGTTTTCCTCCAGTGTGCTGTAAATCAAGCTGTCAAGAACTGTTCCTTTTGTGCTTCCAGAACACTTCTACAGGAAATATATGCGTGTCAAAAGGAGCCAGCCAGGATGATAAGGTAAGGGCTTTTGAACATGAGCGAGCTTTCGAGCTTTGGCAATTCTCTCCCCCCCACCTTCCCCATTTTTATCTTGCTTTTCTGTCATCAATGACAATGGGCATCATTTTGAATAATTTGTATAGTCCCATTAATACAGTGCATTTATGAGTAGGAGACAGGGATTTACAAGCTGGTGTTGGGGGTGCCTTTCTTTAACAACTCCAGTAGAGGCATGGATTTACAAGCTGACGCAGGGGACCTTTCTTTTAATAACTCCAGTAGTTCACTCATCGCAAGACAGTCTGTTCCAGTTACCATTAGGAAATGTTTTCTGGTGTCAACTGAAATCGATTACTTTGTTATTTAAATCCCTTCTATCTTGCCTCAGTGCTGGAACAATTTTGAATGATTCTTCACCATCTGCTGCTACATTAGCATTTTAGAAGCTTGAAGGCACCCTGCCGTTTTCTTTTCTCTTTAAATATCCCAGGGTTCCAGTTTGATGTAGTAGTTAAGGCACCAGGCTATAAACCAGAAGGCCATGAGTTCATCCCACCTTAGTCACAAAGCTAGCTGGATGATTTTGGGCCAGTCCCCCACTCTCAACCCTAGGAATAGCAAGGGCCACTCAGAGTCACTTGATAGTGTGATAAGCAGCATACAAATTTAATAAATAAACAGTTGCCAAAGCCTTGCCAAGAAAATTGAAGCCTAGACAGTCACCAGAAATCACCACACAAATAACCCAATGCCTTCTACCATTCCTCATACAGTTGTGCTTCAATCCCATTATCATAATGGCTGCTTTCCTATGGACCTGCTCTGGTTTGTTCATGTCCTTCCTAAAATATGGTGTCCAGAACTACAGAATACAGAATAATAGTGTTATTGGAAGTGACCTTGGAGATCTAGTCCAACCCCCTGCTCAAGCAGGAGACCCTATTCCATTTCACACAAGTGACTGTCCAGTCTCTTCTCAAAAGAACTGGAAGGAATATCTTAGATCAGGGGTCACCAACCTTTTGTACCTCAAGGACCACCAAACCCATAATTTTAAATCCTAGGGACCACTAACTGGTTCTGTGGGCGTGGCCTAATTTGTGGGTGTGGTTTGGTGGTCATGTGACTGGCTGGGCATGGCTTGTATGTAAATATTATAAATATTTATATAAATATTGATTTTTTTTTATAAAAAAAGCAACTTTTACCCAAAATCAGGCAAAGCAGGCAGGCAGATTGAGTTGCTCACAGAATCACATATTCATTCAGAAATCTATCTCTCTGCCATTGGCTAGCTCAGTCTGTCACATAAAATTTGCTTGCAAGCAAACTCACAAAATTAACTCACAACACACCATGTATGTAAATATTAAATTTTTTATTAAAAAAAGAGCAACTTTTACCCAAAATCAGGCAAAGCAAGCAGGCAGATTGAGTTGCTCACAGAATCATTCAGTTATCTATGTATCTGCCATCGGCTAGCTCAGTCTCTCAAATTTGCTTGCCATGAGTCTGCACTGAATAATAGAAGCTTCAGTTCTAAGGGAGGTTCGGCTGTGCTTAAAAGCAGAGCGGAAGCTCTAAAGACTAGCTAGAAAGCAAGAAATCCAACCATTTCCTACTTCCTAGCTAATCTAAATCTCCCGGCACAGCAGAACAGATGATGGTCGGAAAAAGGAAAAATAGCAATTTAGCAGGCAAGTTTGATGGGTAAGGAGTGAGTGGGCGGGGAGGGTTCCCACAGGACATGTGGGCTGCGCAGCCTTGTATTTCTGCACAGCCTGGATTAATTGCTTTGGGGGGGTGCTCTGGGGGTGAGATTTCTCTGCGGCCCACCAAAATTTTCTCATGGCCCACCAGTGGGCCATGGCCCACCAGTTAGCGACCACTGTCTTAGATGTAATCATAAGGCAGAATATTGAGAGAAACCTATTTTCTGCCTTAACATTTTTTGCTTGCCTGTTTCTCTAAATGGGCAAAAGTAAGAAATGCTGAACTTCGGTGTATTTGATGACCAAAACATTCAAAAAAAGATCAAGTTAATGATCTACCACTCTACATATATTAGAACTTAGGTTGCTGAAAATTAAAGGCCAGGCTAATACAGTAAGCTACAGTGAAACAAACAGAACATATTATGCAAAACATAAGTACTATATTACCACAAAATATAATGAAAGAGTCAAGCATTGGTGCTTTCTTTATTCAAATATCAACTATAGATATTAATCACAGTCCACATTTATAATACAAGATTTACCAGTACCCTTGAACCACAAAATTTAACATGCAGTCTTTCTGCTTAAATACAGTTGTATCTGTGATTAATAGTTCCTGAGGATAGGAAAATGTGTTCCCTCTCAGATTGTGTTTATTTTCTCTGATTATGGAAGAAAGTTAATGTTTGAGTTCATAGACCTTTAGCCTGATCCCAGGAGGGAATTTGTAGTTAAATATTTTATCACAAATTTTGAAACAACTCCAGTTTCTGAGCTTTTCAGCAATCAGTTTGATCAATGCCTGAGTACTGTTTTAATTAGACCTCAGCTTCACCTCTTTGTTCCATGTTAATAGGATGCAGCTATTTTAATTAAGGATTAAAATGCTGATGTTTCTGCTGTTACGGGTATTTCATGTTTCTTCTCTATTACTAGAAATCTAAAATTCCAACTAGTATGGTCCAAATTCTTGCAATGAATTAGCTAATATTCAGCTTGAGTTGAAGAGCCTTGGTGGCTCAGGCTGTAAATGCCTGCTCTTAAGATCCAGCTGTCTACAATTACTGTAGGCTCAACCAGGCTCAAGGTTGACTCAGCCTTCCATCCTCTCGGGTAGGAAATTGAGGACCCAAGATTGTTGGGGCAATAAGCTGACTTTGTAAAATGCTAGTAATAAGTGGCATATACAATGGAATGAAGGCTATTTCACACACTGGTTGTATCCCAAAATCAGCCCTGAGTCTTGGGAAGTGCATATAAATGTAATTTAAAAAAAAAAAAAAGCTGACATAGAAATTATGTATCTCAATTTATCCCTGTTAACAATGCTTCGGTGAGTTTTAAAGGTGGAGAGTGAAGTTGAAACCCCAGACATGTGGCACAAAGCTACAGCAGCTCCAGGAAACCCCAACTGTCCCAGCTACAGTCGCCCTCATCACCTCTTACGCTGAAGCCCCTGCCACGCTGTGTGCTGATGCCCTGGCTGACCTTCTCTGTCTTCTTGTTTCTACTCTGCTAACTGCCCTGGCCCTGCGTGAGACAGATGCTGGACCTGTGGGGCCATCTTCTGCAGATCTCGCCAAAGAAACCATACAGTCTGGGGAAGAAAGCCTTGTGCAGCCAGCAGTTGCCTTGTAAAACCCACAGCAGCCATGCTTGGTCAACAGTGGGAAAAGGAGATATTGAAGATCAGCTAGGATGGCAGGGGCTCTGGAATGGAGGTGGCCAAAAGAGCACAGATGTGGGGAGATAGGATGGTGGAGTTGAAGCCCCACTTTGGTCATAAGTGCAGGCACGCTGGCAAACACCCAAATTTTGATCATGTGACTGCAGATGTGCTGCAAAGGGCATATCTCAGGGACCAGTCTAAAGTGCAAGCTTGTCATATTATGCAAGTTGCAAGTCATACAATTTCTCCAAGTTGGAGAAATGCAATATTTAAATCCCTTTATGCAATGCAGTCGAGGAAAAGGCAATATACGCAAGATTCCTTTTAACTGTAGTTTTTATTAAGTTATAAGTCATTATAAAATACAAAATCAAATAAGAGGACAGTGAGGGGGAAGGGAAAAGGAGAAAGAAAAGTGAGGAAAGGTAGGGGAAGAAAAAGAAACATTGACTTCCGACTCTCTCTGTTACACAGTAGAATAAGGCATTAACAACAGATCACAACTTTTTGTTTTACCATAATAGTATGAACCAGTCATTTTTATAAAGATCTATCAATCTAATCTGTAAAACCCAGAATCAAACTTTCATTCTTTTCCACATCAAGCACGAAGCTCAGAATCTGTTTCTATGTGGAAACAAAAGTACTTATATTCTTTCCTTTAAGCCAAGTAGTTAATGTTGCCATTTCAGTCAACTCCATCAGCTTCTGCAACCCTTCTTCCCTAGTAGGAATCGAAGTCTCCTTCCATTTTTGCACACACAGTAGTTTTTGTTTTTTTTAATGATAGCAAAATCAGAAACATTAGAATCTCTGCTTGTAGGCTGGAAAGATACAGGCCAACCCCAGATTGCAATAATTGGCTATTTATTTTGTAGTACTAGTTCTAGAATCAACAGAAGGTTGAGAGGAGGAAAAAAAAAACCTTATGGGACATAAGGAAACAACAGCTGTTATCCCCAGAAATGAAACCAACCAGCAGAATAAAAGAGGCAGCTGAGTAGACTGCCTCTGGGGACAACAGGAGCAGGGACAGTCTCCTGCCAGAAAGAGACATTGGAAATTGCTCTGACTTGAACAAACAACCTTGATTTCATATTCAAAGTTGCTGTTTACTTGGGAGCATTATAGAAAACGTGGGTGAAGCTGATAGCATTAAATCTACTGGAAGAGACTTTGGGCAGGCAAGAACTGGATTCCTGTTTATTATTCGTGTTTAAAACAAAAAAGACAAATGTGCTATTTATAGGTCAGTGATGGCTAACCTTTTAGTCCTCACGTGCCAAAAGTGCACACCTGCACTCATAATGCACTGCGCACACGACCCCTCGTCCCCCTGCGCATGCGCATGTGATTCCCCACACGCACACCATGTGCCTCTGTGCATGCGTGCCAGAGGTGGTATTCAGCAGGTTCTGACCAATTCTGGAGATCCGATAGTGGAAATTTTGAGTAGTTTGGAGAACCGGCAAACATCACCTCTGACTAGAGATTTTACAGTATCCTTCCCGTGTCACACCCACCAAGTCACACCCACAGAACCGGTAGTAAAAAATTGAATCCCACCACTGATGCGTGCACGAACCCCCATGCCCCGCACGCCTCTGCACATGGGCGTGCATCTTCGCATGGGTGCCCGCCCTGCACATGCACAGCAGATACCCAACAATCAGCTGGCTGTCGTGCACATGCGCAGTGTACCTGATCTTGGGCTATGGCTCGTGTGCTGCCAGAAATGGCTCTGCGTGCTACTTCCGGCACACGTGCCATAGGTTCACCATCACGGTTATAGGTGGTTTCACCATCTTCATATCAAAAAGCCACTGATTTACTGGTGTCTAAGAGGTCAGGTATACCCCCCTAGAGTGGGTGGGTTTTTTTTTACAATCTATTTAAATTGCTTACCCTTTTCCATCACAGTCATAACAGGAAGGCAAAGGAATGGATATGTTTAAGTGCCGATTTACAGTAAGCATTTCTAAGCACTTACAGGGCTTTAAAAGAAAAAAAAAGTGGACTCATTTGATGAATGGGTAAAGCAGCTAAACTATCAACTGAACCAACGTTGTATGGTTTAGATCTGATGTTCATAATACTGCAAAAAGTGGGGATAGGATAAGCTGAGAACATATTGGAGGACAAAGAACGGAGTGTAGCTTCTATTTTCTTAATTTTTTTTTCATCCATACGGTTTTGCAAGTTAAGTTTGCATTCCCCCAGGAAGAATGGATATGCTGCATAAACTTTAATGGAGATGGAGTGAAAATGTGAAATCCCAGCTTTGGGCTGTTGTAAAGAAGCAGAGTGGAAGAAATACAATCTGCTTATGCAGCAAAGGATTCTCAGTATTTTTTTTTAAACAAAAGGCATGAAATCAGATGTATGCCCACTTGCAGACATTTCTGCAGCTCCAATGGATTTTGCTTCCAAAAAGAAAAAGGAAAAAGAACCAGCCTTCCTTCTGGATGTCATGCTATCTTATCCAATTTAATCATTTCAGACAAATAGATAAAAAATCAACTTTATATTGTGAATCTAATTTTCTACTACCCTGCAGAGTGACTCATATCAAAGTAGTTATGTACTAATAAATAAATAACTAAATATTTTAAATATTTTATGGGTTCCAATTCCAGGAAAACAAGATAAATCAAATCAAATCTTTATTACAGTCACAGACTAGCATAAAGACAAGAAATAAAGCGAATGTTTGATCCAAACTCTTTTTTTATCTTTAGTAAGGCTCAAGTAAGACTATTTATTTATTTTTAAAAATGCATAGGTCACCTTAATCTAGGTAGCAATTACAATTAACACGCATAATACAAACTAACAGCATGCAATTAAGAATATAATACAAAGTATAAAAATAATCAAAATGCATAAGAAAACTACAATTTAAAACTATAACACCATGCAGGTTAACATGGTTAGCATTGCAGCCCTGGTGTTATTTTCCTCATCAGAACCAATTTGTCATGATGAATTCACCTAGTTTCTCAAATCAGTAGTAAAATATATATATATCTGTACGCCTACTGACTATCGAATCTTGGTTTCCTACACAAGTTGTCAAAAAGCTCACCTCAACGAAGATGAAACATGGGATGATAGAGTAACTTCGTTGTGTGTTGTCTCCCAAAGCCATTTCTCATCACACCCCTCAAGGTTAGTGTCCAAAGCTGTTCGAGGCTGATTAAAAAGAAAGGGAGGGAAAAAAACACTAGTGATCAGACACTAAAACCTAATATGTTAAAAGGAAGAAAGTAAGAGAGAAAAGAGACAGAAAGGTTTTTTTTTTAAAGTGATAATCTTACTTTGCATTTTTGTTAAACTGTTAAACACAGAATCATTTCTTTTTCAAATGTAGTTTTTGTTTTTCCCTGAACAAAATTGTTCTGACAAAGGCTTCCCGAGATCGTAATTAAGCACACGCTTAGTTAAAACAACTCATGTTTTATTTCAATGCTGGGAATTATGTTCATTCCCAGCCGGTAATGAGTCCCAAAGAGTCCCCTCGAGATAAGCACCCACCTTTCTTTCCTTTGAATTACTGCAAACAACTAGAGTGCTAAATGAATTATTAAAAACCAACCAAAGTACAGAGTCCACACAGACCTTCAAGGATTAATCTGAACCGAATAATAATAATAATAATAATATTATTATTATTATTATTATCATTTATTACACTTGTATGCCGCCATCTCTCCCTAAGGACTCAGGGCGGCTCACAGTATAAAACCCAATACAATAATTTACTTTAAAAAACCAATTAAACATTACAAGCCTAATAACAATAAAATAATTAAAATTCATTAAAACTCTAAAACAACCCCCCACCCTTTGGTTTAGTCCAGACTGGCCTGTTGAAAGAGCCAGGTCTTCAGGTCACGGCGGAAGGAGTGGAGAGATCAGGGGCCAAATGAAGGCCCAGAGGGAGCTGATTCCACAGGGTGGGTGCTCCCACAGAGAAGGCCCTACCCCTGGGCACTGCCAGCCGACAGTGTCTGGCCGACAGTACCCCAAGGAGGCCCTGCCTGTGGGAGCATACAGGGCGATTGGAGCACGATGCCGGTAGGAGACATCAACGACTTTGCTTCCTACGAAGGTTTCTTCACCTTTGCTTGTCCTTTATACCTTATGGGAGGGGCAATCACCTCCAAGCCTTATTCCCAAGTCACTCCTTTTCTCTCAGCTGCTCTGCACACACGCGCACTGGGAACAGGCTCCCCTTGTTCCTCGGTCTCGCTGGGAGCCTCCAGAGTCAGCACCCCACTCCCAGATGGTCCTGGCCCCATCTCTTCATCAGACACAGGACCCTCGCCCAAGTCCTCTCCAGACTCCTGAACTGGTCCCCGTTCTTCCCCAATGTCCAATTCCACTGCCATCTGCACAGGCTGCCGGCGAACCACAACAAAAATGTAGCTGAGCGCAATAAGTAAAGCCAGTCTGTTTTATCTCCCCCCACATTCTACTGACTTGCACTGCTTTACTGTAGTTGGCCTTGCAAAGATCATGTTATCTTTGCCTTAAGAGGCAAACAGCATGATTTTCCTGACGAGGGGCTTGGATCTTTAAATAAGCCAGTGCAGATAGAACATTCATCATGAATTCATTAGCCAAGCTCCCATCTTGTCCAATTTGCTCAGGGTTCACCTCTGGAAAGCTCATGAACTACAGAGAATATGGCAGAGGCTACTGTTTAGTACTCCTGGGGGGTGGGGTGGGAGTATGGGTGGGAGCAGCACAATTCCTTCAAAGTTGGGAAATGTGAACCAAGAAGACAAAGCTTAAATGTTTTATTTCCTCAGGGAAGAGAAGCAGGAGCACAAGAGGTTAACCAGTCAAAAGGAACGAAAAGGGAAATTCTAATAAGCTGAGACAGGTGGGAGGTTAATGTCAAGCAAATTTCTTTTCTGCCTTAGGCCAGAATGAAGCATCAGGGGAAACGCATACTGGTGGCCATGGCAAAAACCAACACTTGATTCACATTTCTTCCATTTAAATATCCATCAGTGAAAGTTAGAAAAAAAAGCCTGTAGCTCTGGTTTTTCCACTCCTTTTTTCCCAAAGCAACAACCAATGAAGAAGACAAGAAAGGGAGAACATAAACCGGTGTTCCTAACAATAGTAATCATTCTTCCTGAATTTAAGGCTCACCCACTATCGGACAGGGCCAAAGGGCATATTGGTGGCCCTTCACAGTCTTGTAAACTACAAAGATGCACAGGGCTGGCCATATTTCATAGTGTGCTGCCAACTGCTACAAAAGTCTGCTGCACAACCCAGATTCCGTGTATTTCCATGAGAAAAAGCTAGAGAGCAGGTGGGGCAGATTAAATTTTATCAATATAGTTCCCGATAGACCCCCAGTGCTGCAGTGTATTTGGCTTAAAAGACAATAACCCCGCTCTTTGAAGTGGGCAAAGAAGCCTTCTGGTAGCCAGTGTAACAACTTGAAATCAATGTTACCCTGCAGAATCAATTCGGATCGTAAGCCCTCTGGTCACCGCCTTCTGCACCTCAGTTGTAGCTTCTGAGTCATCTCCAAAGGCAGCCTTCCAAAGAGCGTGTTACAGTAGTCCAGCTACATGGTGATCAAGATTTTGTTTTTTATCCAGATAGGGTTGGAACTGGTGTATCTGTTGGAGATGAATTAAGACTCCTCTGGTCACATCATCCATTCTTAAGCAAGAACTGTGAGTCCAGGAGAACCTCCAATGCATGGAGCATCACTCTGGGGAGGGGTGGGGGGAAATGCAATCCAATCAAGAGTAATGATAAGAACTGAAATCACTGAATTGTCCAGCTGTTTATTGACCACCAACCACTAAATGTTTGTATTTTATTTCCCTGAATGGCTAACAGCATTCTTTAGAAAGTAAAACAATGGGTTTATAATAATAAAATCAGCAATTGGGGGAAAAAGGACTGATAAATGAGAAAAACCCATCAATTCAGCCTTTCAAAAAAAAAAAGGCCTTTAAGATAGTTCATAAAAATTACAACAAATGGGCTGTTTATTGTACCGTCAGCAAGACAAGTCAATGTTAAGAATGGTTAAAACAACAATATCACAATTAACAAAGTAGCTAGCAGCAGCAAACATATTTTGTTGGTCTTCACAGAACAAAAATTAACAACTAGACTAGGAAATGATCTGTGAATTATTCCAAAACAAAGAGCTCCATTTCATATTGAAGATACTATAACTGGAATAGTCTTGCTCCTTTATCGCTATTACATTGCAAGAATGCCAGCACAAATATCAAATCATGATTTGATATTTATTATTACTTTTGATATTTATTACTCTTTATTACTAAAGTGCTTTGGTTATCGATGGGACCAACCTCTAACATATGTAACTCTAATTGTTTTAAGGTATTTTCTAATAGAATCACTTACTCTTATATGACGCAAGTAAGCTGCTCTTGGCTTCTGTTCATACCTACAGTGTAAAGGCGTGTGTGTGCGTGTATTATTTTTACACGTATTATGGTATTCATGCTCACTGTTAATATCAATTGGCAATATCCACAGGTTTCTTTCAAACAAAAACAAAATGAAAATTGGATTAGCCAAAGGATTAGTTTGATATCAAAAGCAATTTGTAATCCTGAAGTGACAGCAATGTATATCAATAAATGATTACTTTATAAGAGGAACAGTTATAAAATAACAGCCTGCATGTGAAAATAAAAATACACGGGAAAGAATGTATGTATATATGTATTAAAGCATTTATAGTCTGCTAAATTAAACAATTTCTCCACCAGTTCTTTCTGTTACAATTTTTCCAAAGAACCAGTTCAGAGCTGTTAAACTGGGGTGACAATCCTGATTGCTACAAATTGCAGAATCATGTTTGAGAAACACCATCAAGTTTTCCTGAAAGAATAAAATCCGCATTCAGATGATACAGAAAGCCATGTATGCAATTTTCGGCACCCCAAGATCAGTGCATGTAACATCTTTGCTATTCAAGCTACGCTGCATGCTGGTTTGCTTCCAGGTCCAATTCAAGGTATTGGTTATGACCTTTAAAGCAATACATGGCATCAGGCCAGGTTATCTGCAGAACTATCATTACATCAGCCCACCCGGTTAGACACAGAAGATATGTTACGAACCCTGTCAAGTAAGAATTTTGACTGGTGGAGTCCATTAAGAAAGCCTTCTCTGCCATTGTCCCACCCTGTGGAAATCCTACTGTAAAAGTCAGTATTTCAAATTTAATTGCATGTTTAATCCGTTTGTAATTTTCTTAGATCAAAATCTTATTGAGCTTTATTTCAAATTCTTCTAAGCTGTTTATTTCAAATTCTTTTAAGATATTAAAATTTTTGTTAATTTTACATTTATTTTTGAAGCTCACCTGGCCACTTTTCAGTCTTGTGGTTCCAAAGGTTTTTAATAACATTAAAATGGTTAATAGGCAATTTCTAAAAGAGACTAGAAAAGAGATTTGTGAACCTGGTGTTCTTTAAAAGGCTCCACCAGGGTTGGGAACAAGATGGTGAATCCCATTGTCTCCCAGCGCTCAAGCCTGCAGAAGACTACTGACTCACATTCTCCTCACAAGGAGCAGCTGTCCAGAGCACATGTGGGCAAACTCTTATCCAATCCTTACCAAGAGAGGTTCCAAAGAATCGGTCTACATTCCAATTTCTTTGTTGCAGTTGTCAACTCCACTTTTGCAAAGACATCTTCAGTTTACCATGCTGCCCACAATGGTTTACTACAGAACGTATTTTGGTTGGGTCATGTGAATGACTCCTGTAGATACAATATATGGCATTATAAACTGCTTAGAAATAAAAGTTTCTTAGGTATAAATATACAGATCCCGGAAATGATATGGAATAACTCAAAGAATGTGGAAGCTGTTTTCTGTGTCTGTTCCATCAGATATGTTTTTACTAGTAGTTAACAAGCTAAATACCATGTCTGAGCTGTGACACATCCAATAGTTACCTTCTTTGTATATGTACTCTATAAGAAACATGTTTGAACCCAGAGTTTAAACAATTACAAAGATTTGGTTCGGCATGATGAGAAGCCACCATTTTCTGATATGAAAATAAATGCCTGTTTCATGCTTACGCAGGCCTTTCTCAAGGCAAAAGATTTCACGACCATACTATTTTCAAGAAACAAGGCCTTTCCAGGCTACCTTAAATTTTTAAAAGGGGATTAATTTAAATTATTCAGAACAAGTGAAAATCAAGCTCCTTCTAAACCAGGGGTGTCAAACTTGTGAGCCGCGGGCTGGATGTGTTATGCACTGGACACTCCCATCCCCGGTTTAGTGAAGGGGAAAAAAGTTGCGATATATCACGTGATGACAATGTGACACTGCGAGTTTGACACCCGTGTTCTAAACCAGTGATTCTTAACCTTTTTGAAAGAATCGCCCCCTTGAGCCATTGAGGAAGTTGTCATCACCCCCCTCCCCCAACATAACCGCCCCCTGCCACCTCTTAGCGTCCCCAAGGGGGCCAGCAGAGGGGCGCTAAGAGATGGCAGGGGGCGTTTGAGGCACCGGCTGGCCCTGCAGTTTCACCCATTTTGGCGCCGGCTCCAGAGCAGTGCTACAGTCAATGGGTGAGCCTGCAGGGCTGGCGCCTTGAACGCCCCCCTCCCACCTCTTAGCATCCCCAAGGGGGCCAGCAGAGGGCCGCTAAGAAGTGGCAGGGGGGCAGCGCATCAAAAGCGGCCACGGTGGCACGTAACATGTCACTGCTTCCGCATTGGAGGCACCGGCTCCGGAGCAGTGCTAGTCAATGGATAAACCTGCAGGGCTGGATGGCACCCCCCTGTCACCTCTTAGCGCCCCGCTGCTGGCCCTGCTAAGAGTGGCCGGTCCTGCAGGCTCACCCCATTAACTGTTGTACTGCACCTGAACCAGCGCCTCGAATGCGGCAGCATGTTGGGAAAAGCCTCCGCCACCGCTTTCCCAAAGTGCTGCCGCTCTCGCATTCTTTCTGTCTGTCCATCCGTCTGTCCGTTCATCCATCCATCCAAAAGGTCTGTCAGTTTGCCTGCCTGCCTTCCTGCCTATCTGACCTGTCTTTTTGTCTGTCTACCTACCTACCTACCTACCTACCTACCAATATAGATCTCTCTCTCCCCCAATATATCTCGCTCCATCACCCCCATATCGCCCCCCTTCCATTCCTTTGCCCCCACATCGCCCCTTTTCGTTCCATCACCCCCCTGAAAAACAAAATCGCCCCTTGGGGGGCAATATCGCCCAGGTTAAGAACCACTGTTCTAAACCATCCTGTAAACATATAGCCATCTTCTAGGCTGGTAATTTAACTAGTAACTTAAAAGTAAAATTTCCCCTTGTCATTGGGTATGAAACAGAGAATGAGCAAAGAGTGTAAATGAATTTTAACCCTACCCATAACATGTAGTAATTATACCATTCTCTGAGCAAGTATTTTGAGGATTTGAGGAGTATTTTTTTAAAAAAAACCAAACTAAGCAATCAAATATCTGATGCGTATATAAAGAGTTTTGGGTTTGGACAGGGAATAATATAGAAGAAAGTTTTTCTGACACCCATATTAGCCAAGCAAGCTCACTAAAAACGGAGCTTCTGATGTTCTCTCCATGTGCCTTGTTGCAGCAGAATTCATTCTCAGTTTTATATAATTTGATAAACTCTTGGTCTAAATCAGGGGTCTCCAACCTTGGCCACAAAGCTGGGTGAGGAATTCTGGGAGTTGAAGTCCACAAGTCTTAAAGAGGCCAAGGTTTTCTTACGTTATTTGCTCGACTAGTTTTCCCAGATGAAAAGTAAATAAAATAAAATGATTAAGAAAACTGTAATTCACTTTTCCATGGAATCAGGACTCTGGCTCTCTCCTGCATTTGCAGTTACTTCATTTTCATACATAAGTTGCTTTTTTCACCAAAACACAGCTTGCCTTCTCTTAGTTTGGAAAAGATTGAGAAGAGAGAGTAAAACTCAAAGTGTAGAACAAAATGACATATTTGGATAAGGTGTTCTCCCTTGCATCAGACCAGAGGTGGTATTCAGCAGGTTCTGACCAGTTCGGGAGAACCGGTAGCGGAAATTTTGAGTAGTTCAAAGAACCGGAAAATACCACCTCTGACTGGAGATTTTATAGTATCCTCCCCCTGCCACACCCACCAAGCCACGCCCACAGAACCAGTAGTAAAAATATTTGAATCCCACCACTGCATCAGACCCAGTACATTTTAGACTGAGTTTGTGATTCCTATTACTTTAGAACGAACCATGGTTATCTCTTCTTCTTTGCCTTTTGCTATTCTTGCCTCTCCCATAAACCAAAGGATAGCGAAAGCAAGCAGGTTCACAATCTTTCTCCATTTGCTTTCGGTCAGGGAAATGAAGGGCCTTTATCTCCTTCCCTTGCTGTGAAACGGGCCTCACTGATGCATAATTCCAAGAGCAAACTCTTAGCAACAGCACTCTGGCTTTACAGTAAAATTGGTAAGACTGAACCATAGAACCAGGAACCTCTCAGGGCACACACAGGAAAAACAAAATCCTATCGCCAAAGAGACATTTGCGGATTCATTACCCAAACTAAATATTTGGCAATGTTTCTCTGGACCTTGGGGAAAAAGATGATTCTCTAAGATGCCAAAAGTAATCTTTCTTCTAACAGGTCAGTGACAGGGAACAGCAGCTAAATTGTTTTTTGTTTTTGTTTGGTCTAGTAATTCAAAGGAAAGACCTACAGAATGGAAAGGAACACAGACAATCTGACCTCTGCAACCACTGCTCAAGAGGTGCCAACAGATGATAAGCGATAGGTTAATCACTTCCCACTAAATTGACTGTAATATCAACAAGCATTTTCACTTGTATGGGCAGGTATTTTATATTTCTACAGTAGAAAAAGATTTTAAAAAATCACTTGTAGAACTTCAGAATATACTTTTAAAAAGCTGATTCTCTTCTGCTGGGATCTCCGGATTTGGGGCTCATATCTCCAGTCTGGTGATGCTGCTATGTCATTTTGGGAACTGAAGTCCAGTAATTTAAATACCACCAAGTTAGGGAAAGTTATGTTAGAGTTCCTGCACCTCCATACTCTGAAGTCATCTTTGAAGGAATTCCTCAGGATGCCTCTCCATGTTGAGATACTGTCAATAGCTGGCCAGAATTTAGCCTTCTGAGTTTTCTCCGAAATACTGTTTCCAGTAGGGCAGTGATGGCTAATCTTTTCGGCATTGAGTGTCCAAAGTGTGTGCGCACGCACCCCCCAAATACAATGTGAGCGCATCTCCTGCCTCCACGAATGCACCTGTGTCCCCATGTATGCGTGCACGTCCCCTGTGCATGCACCCCACCCCACGCATGCACACGCACCCTCACATGCACCCCACCCTACACATGCCCCTTGCCCCCTCATGCATGCGCAGCACAGAACCGAAGACCAGCTGGCTGGTGGGAAGCACGAGCATGCATGCGTAGCAGAACTGAGTTAGGGCGACGGCTCATGTGCCCACAGAGAGGGCTCTGCGTGCCACCTCTGGCATGCGTGCCATAGGTTCACCATCATGGCAGTAGGGTATGCCTGAAGACAACTTTATTTGAGTCAGGCAAATGCATTTTTATTCTCACAGGCACTTATAGTGATTAGGAAGATTTTAACACATCCTCCTAACACGCTATCTACCATTTTATAAATCATAACCAAATAGCATTGGTACTCTGAATTTTGCAATGCAGTTCGTCAGGTGGTACAGTATACAAGTAATAGAAATCTTAATGGGAAAACACCCATAAAATGAAATACCTAGACATGCATCATCATAGGGAAATCTGCTTCCAAAAGCAAGACATATGTTGAAAGAAATGCCTGATATATATGCCCATTTTTAGTGTTTTTTTTTTTTCATAAAAACCTGCATCTATTGTTAGACTGAGCAACCTGTAGTCCTTGACCCACTTTCCAAAGCCTTTTGCAAATGGCTTTTGCTCGTATCTGTGATAGGAGCAATCTGTTTTTTTTTTTCTCTTGGGAGAATGGGGACATAACGAAAGTGTCAGAAAAAGAATAAAAGGTAGGTCAGGAAAGAAAAAGGAAAGGGAGAATGTCGCTCTCCTTTCCAGATTCTCTTTTTAATATTGTTATTGAGCCTGGAAGAGAATATTTCCTAAGAAATAAAGGCTTTAACTTAGAAAAATTCTGTGCCCCCACCACCACCACTTCCTTGTTCCCCTCCCCTGTAGGGTTTTCCTACAAATATGAAAGAGTGCTTCTCCAAAATTGTGAAATCCCCTCCCACACACCTACCCAACACTCAGTGAAATACTGCTTTTAAGTGAAGCAATCCACAATGGTAACATCACCCAGAGTAGGTGGATTCTACATGTTAGGAGATGGGGAGTTCTCACTGAGGTGACATTTTGGCAGTAACCTTATGCACAGAATATAACTGTACCATAAGGGATTGGGAACAATCAGGATGATCTGTGAATACAATCCTGGTTGTTCTCTTAGAAGCCCATTGCTAGGCAACAAACTCAATGCACACTGAAGCTAAATTATGCATTAAAAAAAAAACAAGCATGCTTTAAGGGACAATTCTTCAAAGCCATCGAATTAGTATAAAAAGCTGCACTGAGATATGAAAAATAAGAGTGAACAAAGAAAAAAAAGGCAAACTAACAAATGAAACCATGCAATCAAATAGTAGTCCATCTGCAGTTTGGAGCCGATATGTGGTATGAATTAAAAATAAATTCAGATTAAAAGTAGGGACAACTGTGAATTAAGCGAAGCATTTGTCAAGCAGTTCTCTGAGACCATTGTCAAGGCTTGAAAAAACTTTGCCAGGGAGTAAAAATTCTTCAAACATCCCTGCTAATTAGAGGTGATAGACCGTGTTTTTCTTTGCTGTCAATGTTGATAAAAATAGACCCAGAAAGTAATCTAAAAACATTTTTATTTATAAAATAAGAAAATCTAATGGAGCTACATACTTGCAACCTAATCTCCACCAAGGCATATAGAAAAAGAAAAAGGAAAATTAAGAACGGAAGTTACAGGAAGTGAAGTATAAACTTTGTACACATGCGCAGTGAATCAAAACATCACAAGACTTTCTTATCTCATTACTATGGAGACAAGATAACACAGTGCTGGCTAGCAGACACCTGCTTGCTATAATATGAGCTTAGGAGCTTGACAGACAAACCAAAAAAAACTCAGTGACAGCATTGATCAGATGCTACATCCTCACCTGGGTTCTGACACAGGCTTAGCAGATTTTCCATCACCTGAAACAATATTTGCCTCCACTAAGTGTTGTCAAAATAAAGTTGGAAGGGACCTTGGAGGGCTTCCTAGTCCCTGCTCAAGCAGGAAACCCTACACCACTTCAGACAAATGGTTGTCCAATCTCTTCTTAAGAACCTCCAGTGTTGGAGCATCCACAACCTCTGGAGGCAAGTTGTTCGACTGATTAATTGTTCTAATTGTCAGGAACTTTCTCCTTAGTTCTAGGTTGCTTCTCTCCTTGATTAGTTTCCATCCATTGCTTCTTGTCCCGCCTTCAGGTGCTTTGGAGAATAGGTTGACCTCCTCTTCTTTGGGACATTCCTTAGATATTGGAAGGGTGTCAACTGGTACATTAAAAAAATACAGGTAATCTTTGACTTAAAACCACTCGTTTAATGACTATTTGAAGTTCCAATGGTGTTTTGTGATCTTCTGACAAGCAAAATCAATGGGGAATCCAGATTCACTTAATAGCCATATTGCTAACTTAATAACTGCAGTGATTCACTTAACAATTCTGGCAAGAAAGGTCGTAAAATGGACAAAATTTACTTGACAATTCTCTTCTTAGGAATGAAAATTTTGAGCTCAATTGTGGTCACAAGTTGAGGACTACCTGTTGCAGTTAAAAAGAAGACTTCAACTTGTTAAATGTTCTCACCCATCTACAAGAAACTAAACCACCAAGATTCTGCTCTAGCCTCTCATAGCTCAGCATAGTAGGTGTAAGTACTCAAGTCTTTCTAGATCTGTGTGAACCAGCCACAATCCTGTCTGAATTAGTGGTCTGAACAGGCATGATTTGAGGCAAACATATTTAATAATGGATATTTTTATTTTTTTAAAGAAAAATTATACCCATAAAGAATAATGGGGAAATAATGATTTTTTTGGTGGGGTGGGATGGAAATAGGGACTGTTTTGAAGACATTAATCATGCCATGTTTTAGCTGTATACCTTTCAAAGACTTTACCACTGTTTTTTTTTTAATGTTCTCTGCATGTAGCACTTTTTAGTTTCTATTATTATGGTCAACGATAAAAATTTCCTATGTTTTTTTATGGTAGAGAAATCAGGACTGAGAGAAGAATAACAGCCTCTGGATGGTCTAATAAATTCCCTACAAAGAAGTTGGCAGAACTAATGTGGGAAGTGTCCCTTTCCAACCTAAGAGTACAAATGTTCAGAATTGCTTTAAAAAGTAAGCTCTTAACTTTTTCACTTATTTGGCAAGCCTCTAATGGTGACCATTTATTTGTCCTTGCCTTGTTCCTCTGGGCACTAGATTTCGGGAGGTGACATAAAACTTAGTCCCTCCTTTCCCAACACTGATAAAAGGCAGTTATGTAGGTTCTATCAGCATTGTGCATGTTACTTAGACAGCAGAAGGAACAGAAACACACTGGGACCGTGATAAACAATGCCACAGAGAGACAGGTAGACCCCAGGTGTTCTTAATTAATTATAATATAATATATTCTTTTAATATCATCTTTTAATTATAAATAATTATTTAATCATGTTTAAAATTATTTTTCAATTTTAAGAAATGCTAATTATTTAATCATTCTTCAGAACAGTAAATGTATCAAGCAACCCATCAATGTTTAGTCTGGCATCCATTCACTCCTTGTGGAGACACAGAATTGTGCAGAATGTAAAATAAGTCTTTGCCAAGATTGCATGCTGGACTAGTAGCTTGAATACTAAATGGAATTTCCCAAGGGCGTTGGCAAGATTAGCTGAAGAAACATAAGGTTCTATTCACCAAAGAGTGAGCAATTATGGCCGGTTACATGAAAAAAGATGACCTTCTCATCACTCCTTATCACCCATCCCCTCCCACTTGTGACTGTATGATTGTAACTTTGTCGCTTGTATCCTTACGATCTATACTGACTGTTTCCTAGTATGATTTGATTGCTTATTGTACCCTATGACTATTAAGTGTTGTACCTTATGATTCTTGATGAATGTATCTTTTCTTTTATGTATACTGAGAGCATTTGCACCACGCAAATTCCTTGTGTGTCCAATCACACTTGGCCAATAAAGTATTCTATTCTATTCTATTCTCCTATGAGCTGTTCCGAGCATCCAGAAGTGGGAGGTGCTCAGACTCCTGTTATGTAGGCTGGGCTAAATTAAATTAGTAGGACGCGCCTCCTCCTCCTCGATGCTCCTCCTGCGTCCCCAGTTTCAGCTCAGCCTCTGTTCAGATAGCTGGGTTTTTCCTTCAGCTGGCCGGAACAGGGACTTTTTTCTTCTCAGGCAGGAGAGCTTAGGTGTTTCAGGTTTGTCTTCTTTCCTCCTAGGAGGGAAACTTCGGTCTTCTTGTGGGTTGGGGCTTTTTCCTCCCCTTTCTCTGTCTTTTCATTGTTTCAGCCTCGCAGCGGCTAGCGGCTAGCGGCAGCTGCCGGAGGCTTATCTTTCCGATCTTTGGATCGCGGTTTGTTGTCGGCTTGCGGTTCCTCGGGCGAGGTCGGGACGCTAGGAGGTGTTTTTTCCGTATTTCTGCTTGTTTTCCTTGTGTTTTTTTGAGGTTGTTTTGGCTGCTTCTTCCCCTCTGGCTTGCTGGGCAGAATTCTGCTGCGGTTTCGTTTTCTCCTTTCGGAAACCGCGGGCGCCATTTTGAACCGCGTGGCAGCGGTTTCTGACCATCCATCCGGTTTCCCTTGCTGGGGACTGTGGGGAACGATATTCCCCTGTCTGTACTGGAGTTGATTGGCTTTCAGGTTTCCCGGTTTGGGGACTGGCCTCCTTTTGCCCTTTGGATTTCTTTGAATAAATATATATATATATTAAAAAAAAAAAAAAGGATTAAAGAAAAAGGGATTGGCACATATGGAATAATAATAATAAAAAAGAGAGTGGAGGTTTTTTTTTCATTGTGGATCTCTCTCTGTCCAGGGGGTTTCCCTTACTGGGGGCCAGGACCAACCTATAGGTTCTTTTTTCCTCCTCAGAATCAGGTTTCCCTTACTGGGGGCCTTTGCAGCTGTCCCCTGTCTCAATTTATATTTGTCTGACTCTGTATTGAGATTTAATTGTTATCCTTTCGGTTTCCCTTACTGGGGGCCAGGATAAGTTTTTCCTCCAAGGTTATTTTTCTCTGGATCTGCGGCCTGAGGCCCATTCACTGTTACATAGTATCATCATGGCCAGTGGTCAGGGTGGCAGATCTTCCTCTACAAGACCCCGGGAGAGATCAACTGACCCAGGTAGGCCTTCAAAGGCAGCTGAGAAGGATGCTCTCAGAAGGCATCAGGCCCTTGAAAAACAGGTTCGTAAGCGAACTAGAGAAGTTGAACGATCAGTTCCTTCAGTGCCCGTGACTCCGCCAGGCCTTCTAGCCCAGGGGCCCCGGTTCTGGATCTCTCAATCCGCTCTAGGCGTGATTCCTCTCCACGATATATCGCAGGTTCCACCTCCTCGCAGAACACCTGAAGCTACCTTCACGCCTACCGCTGCAGGCTTACGGAGGAAGAGGAGGAGGAGGATGTGATGGCGGAAGTCCCGGCGAAAATGAGGAAGTGGATGGAGTTGGCCATTGCAAAGGTATATCGTCGGGTTTACGGCGTTCACGACATCATAGCCAACAGTCCTTCCCTGACTACGCCTCAGCTTCTGGGCGATCCGTAAGTGTTATTGACCAACCAGAATCTCCACCTGAGGACCCTCCTTCCCTTGTGTCAGAACTTCCCGGAGCCGAGGGAGTGTCTGAACCCAGATGATTGGTTAGAGCAGGGGGGGGAGTCCTCACAGCATTATGGCCAGGCATCTCGGAGGCGGACCCTTGGAGCGGGGTATGTCTGAGGACGAGGGCCTCACTCCGGACCAACCCGTCTTCACGGGTCTTTTCACCCCCCTCTACTCAAGTCCCTCCTGTTCAAGGCTAGGAAAACGGCCGGTCTGGATGAGTCCCCCGACCCACAACCTTCGGGGGCCCAACAGAAACAGGGGGAATTGTTTTTCTCTCATCCACCCACTGAAACTGAGGTGATTCCGGTTCCGCACATATTTGGAATTGTTGGACAAACAATGGTCCTCGTCAGCATCTTATCCTGCCCCTTCCGGTTATGACAGGAGGCTGTATAACATGGCCCCGGGGTTCTCCGCTTCATTGAATACTCCGAGGTAGACGAACCGATAGTGGCCTTGGTCTCTTCAACGGCCATCCCCGGGGAGGCGGAAGAGGTCCTCAAGCCCGAGGAGAAAGAGCAGAATTGGCCTTACGTCGGGCTCATGTCTCCGACGCATGGGCGATTAGGGCTACTGCGGCCTCCTTTTTTACCCGCTCTTCGCTTAGGTGGCTCCGTCACCTGGAGGAAACTATTCCCCCTTCCAACATTCGTGCCCATCAAGATATAGCTAAGATCACCGCTGCGCCGAGTTTACGCGGACGCCACTTACAATGTGGTCAAATTCTCCTCGAGAGCCATTGCCTCTCAGATATCGGCTAGGAGACTGCTTTGGCTGCGTCACTGGCAAGCGGATTCTAAACATAAATGGAAGCTTGCTTCTGCCCCCATCTCCAGCAACAAATTATTCGGGCGGCCTTAGAGCCCCTCCTGATAGAAACTAAAAATAAGAAGAAAATTCTTCCTTCCCTTTATAGGAGGTCGGATTCCCGTTTTCACCAGTCCTTAGTAGGAGTTCCTTCGAACCCCTGCCCAAGGGTCCTATACCCGAGATACCACAGGCCCCCTTTCCAGAGTCAGGTTAGCCAGTCCGACAGGGCGGACTTTTCCCACAGAGGCGTAGGGGGGTCAGCCCAGGAGACAGTACAGGGGAGGGGGCACCAGGCCCTTCCAGAGGTCCAAATAGGGCGAACGAGGTTCTTCCCATAGGAGGCAGGTTGAAGTTATTTGCGGACAAGTGGTCTGACTCAACCTCTGATGCCTGGGTTAGGGACACTGTCAGCCTTGGGTTGGCTCTAGAATTTTTTTCCACTCCCCCGGAGTTCTTCATGTCCAGTCCTCCTTCTAGGAATCCTCAGAAGAGGGCTCTCATGAGGGAGGCCATTTCCCACCTCCTGGCCATCAAGGCTATTCAACCAGTTCCCCCGGATCAGAGAGGCCGGGGTTCTACTCCACCTTTTTTGGTACCCAAGAGCTCGGGGGGTTGGAGAGCTATCTTGGACCTAAAGCGCCTAAATCGTTCCTTAGTCTACCGTAGGTTCAAGATGTCTACCCTTCAATCCATCCTCATGTGTATTAGGAAGAACGATGTTCTCACCTCCATTGATCTGACTGAAGCATATTTACATATTCCTATTCGGCCTTCCCACAGCAAGTTCCTCCGTTTCTGTTATGCTGATCAACACTTCGAGTATGTCGCATTGCCCTTTGGGTTGGCTTCGGCCCCTAGGACGTTTACTAAAGTTTTGGCGGCTCTTGCCGCCTCTCTTAGGGCAAAATCCATCAGGCTACATTGTTACCTGGACGACATTTTGATTTTATCGTCGTCCATTTCTCAGTCTGTGTCCGACACGTGGGTTACCATTGATTCCCTCCAACAGCATGGTTTCTCTGTGAACTGGGACAAGAGCCATTTGACTCCCGTTTATAGGATCGTCCACTTGGGGCGGTTATTGACCGGTCGGGAGAAGGTGTTCCTTTCTCCGGATCGACGGGACAGCATCACTAAGTTGATAGGGGTGGTTAGAACACTTAAGAGGGTTCCTTTGTCGGTATTATCACAATTGTTGGGTAAGATGATATCCTGCATACATATTGTCCCTTGGGCTCGTTTTCATACCAGGCCTCTCCAGTGGTTCCTTCTACCTTTTCCGGGCAGGACGCGACGGATCCAACCTTCGGGTTTTGTTACCGGCCGCGGTTCTGAGGTCTCTCAGTTGGTGGTCCTCCCCGGCACTTCTTCAAGGATGTCCGCTCAGGGAGCCAAGACGGTTAACCATCACGACCGACGCCAGCCTGAGCGGCTGGGGGGCCCATTTTCTCTCTCACTCAAACCAGGGTCGATGGTCCAGCCTGGAACGGGCTCACGACATAAATTGGTTGGAGTTGAGGGCGGTATCTCTCGCACTCCGGGGTTTTCAGTCCAAGCTGACATCTCGGGACGTGCTGATCCTCACGGACAATGTGACAGTGAAGGCCCACATAAACAAACAAGGGGGACGCATTCCAAATCACTGATGCGAGAGACGGAGAGGCTTTTCCATTGGTCCGAGTTACACCTGGTCTCCATCAGGGCGGAGCACATATCGGGCGTCTCAAACGTGCGAGCGGATTGGCTCAGCAGGGCCACGATCGACCCGTCGGAGTGGCGTCTTCACCCCTCGATTTTTCAGGAGATCGTCGAGAGGTTCGGACTTCCGGTCATCGACCTTTTCGCCACGCCCCTCAACTCTCACCTTCCACGGTTCTTTTCCCGGTATCCGTCTCAGGGAGCAGAGGACACGAATGCGCTCCGCTGCCCTTGGCCCCACGGTCTCCTCTACGCTTTCCCTCCTCTACCAGTCATACCCAGCCTGATTCGGAGGGTTCTGGAGGAGAGAGCAGAAGTCATACTGGTGGCTCCTTTCTGGCCGAGGCGGACTTGGTTCGCGGATTTGCAACAGCTGTCCGTGACGGAACCGTGGCGGATTCCTCCGTCAAGGATCGTGCTCTCCCAGGGTCCGGTCTTGCATCCAGAGCCCCAATGGCTCAACCTGACCGCCTGGAGGTTGAGCGGCAGCGTTTAAGGGAAGAGCAGATGTCTTCTAGGGTGATCGAGACCATCCAGGCGGCGAGAAGGCCGTCTACGAATAGGATTTACAATGCCACCTGGTCCAGTTTTTGCCGCTGGTGTTCTAAGGGGCAGGTTGACCCTTCATCCCCCTCGGTGGCCCAGCTATTGGAGTTCCTTCAGTCGGGTCTGGATAAGGGCCTATCGCCTAATACGCTTCGGAGGCAGGTGGCGGCACTGGCGTCCGTGCTCTCCTGGACCGACTGCAAATCTATCTCCGGTCATCCACGGGTGCGTAGCTTCCTCAAGGGTGCCGCAAATCTACGGCCTCCGACTATTCATAGGTTTCCTACTTGGGATCTTAACATCGTTTTAGACGCCCTTCGAAGGTGCCTTTCGAGCGCTGCGTCGATCAGTACCCAACTGCTGACGTATAAGGTGGTTTTCTTGGTGGCTATTACTTCTGCTAGGAGGATTTCTGAAATCGCTGCCCTTTCCGTCAGGAAGGACCTCTGTGTGTTTCATGAGGACAGGGTGGTCCTCCGCCTGGACCCGACATTCCTGCCAAAGGTCAATTCGGCTTTTCACAGGGCTCAGGAATTGGTCCTCCCTAATTTTTGCGCGGCTCCATCTCACCGGCTCGAACGGCAGTGGCACCACCTAGACGTTAGGCGGGCTTTACGGATCTACATTAAGCGCACAGCACCTTTCCGTAAATCGGAGGCCCTGTTTGTTTCGTTTCTTCCGGGTAGTTTGGGTCAGAAGGTGTCCTCCTCTACCATTGGCCGGTGGCTACGAGCTTCTATTGCAAAGGCGTATGAGGCCCAGTCGAGTACGGTTCCTCTGGGCATCACTGCCCACTCCACACGGAGTGCGGCCACTTCGGCGGCGTGGGCCACCCAAGCCTCCATTGAGGAGATCTGTAGGGCTGCTACGTGGGCCTCTCCCTCTCCCTTTATTAGGAACTATAGGATTGATGTTTTTGCCTCTGCGGAGGCTTCGTTTGGCAGGAGGGTGCTACGGGTTCTCAAGGATTAGGTGAGCTGTCTGTCAGACGGATTCCCTCCCAACGGGCCTTCCTAGCTTTGGCATGTCCCACTTCTGGATGCTCGGAACAGCTCATAGGAGAAAGGGCGTTGGTACTTACCTGAGACGCCCGTTCTCTCTGAGCTGTGTAGAGCATCCAGCCCCTCCCTGTATCCGTCTGTTTTTGGGGGGTGGCAGTGTTCCGGCCAGCTGCTGTTT
>CM019149.1:212435608-212476341 GCA_009733165.1 Naja naja
GTCCTGCAGGCTCACCCCATTAACTGTTGTACTGCACCTGACCCTCCTCGTAATCGCAGCATGTTGGGAAAAGCTTCCGCCACCGCTTTCCCAAAGTGCTGCCGCCTCGCCTTCTTTCTGTCTGTCCATCCGCCTGTCCGTTCATCCATCCATCCAAAAGGTCTGTCAGTTTGCCTGCCTGCCTTCCTGCCTATCTGACCTGTCTTTTGTCTGTCTACCACCTACCTACCTACCTACCTACCAATATAGATCTCTCTCTCCCCCCAATATATCTCGCTCCATCACCCCCATATCGCCTTCCATTCCTTTTGCCCCCACACTCGCCCCTTTTCGCTCCATCACCCCCTGAAAAACAAAATCGCCTTTGGGGGCAATATCGCCCAGGTTAAGAACCACTGTTCTAAACCATCCTGTAAACATATAGCCATCTTCTAGGCTGGTAATTTAACTAGTAACTTAAAAGTAAAATTTCCCCTTGTCATTGGGTATGAAACAGAGAATGAGCAAAGAGTGTAAATGAATTTTAACCCTACCCATAACATGTAGTAATTATACCATTCTCTGAGCAAGTATTTTGAGGATTTGAGGAGTATTTTTTAAAAAACCAAACTAAGCAATCAAATATCTGATGCTTATATAGAGTTTTGGTTTTGGACAGGGAATAATATAGAAGAAAGTTTTTCTGACACCCATATTAGCCAAGCAAGCTCACTAAAAACGAGCTTCTGATGTTCTCTCCATGTGCCTTGTTGCAGCAGAATTCATTCTCAGTTTTATATAATTTGATAAACTCTTGGTCTAAATCAGGGTCTCCAACCTTGGCCACAAAGCTGGGTGAGGAATTCTGGGAGTTGAAGTCCACAAGTCTTAAAGAGGCCAAGGTTTTCTTACTTATTTGCTGACTAGTTTTCCCAGATGAAAAGTAAATAAAATAAAATGATTAAGAAACTGTAATTCACTTTTCCATGGAATCAGGACTCTGGCTCTCTCTGCATTTGCAGTTACTTCATTTTCATACATAAGTTGCTTTTTCACCCAAACACAGCTTGCCTTCTCTTAGTTTGGAAAAGATTGAGAAGAGAGAGTAAAACTCAAAGTGTAGAACAAAATGACATATTTGGATAAGGTGTTCTCCCTTGCATCAGACCAGAGGTGGTATTCAGCAGGTTGTTCTGACCAGTTCGGAGAACCGTTGCGGAAATTTTGAGTAGTTCAAAGAACCGAAAATACCACCTCTGACTGGAGATTTTATAGTATCCTCCCCTGCCACCCACCAAGCCAGCCACAGAACCAGTAGTAAAAATATTTGAATCCCACCACTGCATCAGACCCAGTACATTTTAGACTGAGTTTGTGATTCCTATTACTTTAGAACGAACCATGGTTATCTCTTCTTCTTTGCCTTTTGCTATTCTTGCCTCTCCCATAAACCAAAGGATAGCGAAAGCAAGCAGGTTCACAATATTTCTCCATTTGCTTTCAGTCAGGGAAATGAAGGGCCTTTATCTCCTTCCCTTGCTGTGAAACGGGCCTCACTGATTCATAATTCCAAGAGCAAACTCTTAGCAACAGCACTCTGGCTTTACAGTAAAATTGGTAAGACTGAACCATAGAACCAGGAACCTCTCAGGGCACACACAGGAAAAACAAAATCCTATCGCCAAAGAGACATTTGCGGATTCATTACCCAAACTAAATATTTGGCAATGTTTTCTCTGGACCTTGGGGAAAAAAGATGATTCTCTAAGATGCCAAAAGTAATCTTTCTTCTAACAGGTCAGTGACAGGGAACAGCAGCTAAATTGTTTTTTGTTTTTTGTTTGGTCTAGTAATTCAAAGGAAAGACCTACAGAATAGAAAGGAACACAGACAATCTGACCTCTGCAACCACTGCTCAAGAGGTGCCAACAGATGATAAGCGATAGGTTAATCACTTCCCACTAAATTGACTGTAATATCAACAAGCATTTTCACTTGTATGGGCAGGTATTTTATATTTCTACAGTAGAAAAGATTTTAAAAATCACTTGTAGAACTTCAGAATATACTTTTAAAAAGCTGATTCTCTTCTGCTGGGAGCTCCGGATTTGGGGTTCATATCTCCAGTCTGGTGATGCTGCTATGTCATTTTGGGAACTGAAGTCCAGTAATTTTAAATACCACCAAGTTAGGGAAAGTTATGTTAGAGTTCCTGCACCTCCATACTCTGAAGTCATCTTTGAAGGAATTCCTCAGGATGCCTCTCCATGCTGAGATACTGTCAATAGCTGGCCAGAATTTAGCCTTCTGAGTTTTCTCCGAAATACTGTTTCCAGTAGGGCAGTGATGGCTAATCTTTCGCATTGAGTGTCAAAGTGGTGTGCGCACTCACCCCAAATACAATGTGACGCATCTCCTGCCTCCCGCGAATGCACCTGTGTCCCGTGTATGCGTGCCGTCCCTGTACATGCCCCCCCCACGCATGCACCGCACCCTCACATGCACCCCGCCCTACACATGCCTTGCCCCCTCATGCATGCGCAGCACAGAACCGAAGACTAGCTGGCTGGTGGGAAGCACGAGCATGCATGCGTAGCAGAACTGAGTTAGGGCGAGGGCTCATGTGCCCACAGAGAGGGCTCTGCTTGCCACCTCTGGCATGCGTGCCATGGGTTCACCATCATGGCAGTAGGGTATGCCTGAAGACAACTTTATTTGGTCAGGCAAATGCATTTTTTCTCACAGGCACTTATAGTGATTAGGAAGATTTTAACACATCCTCCTAACACGCTATCTAGCATTTTATAAATCAATACAGTTACATTGGTACTCTGAATTTTGCAATGCAGTTCGTCAGGTGGTACAGTATACAAGTAATAGAAATCTTAATGGGAAAATACCCATAAAATGAAATACCTAGACATGCATCATCATAGGGAAATCTGCTTCCAAAAGCAAGACATATGTTGAAAGAAATGCCTGATATATATGCCCATTTTATAGTGTTTTTTTATTTTTTATTTCATAAAAACCTGCATCTATTGTTAGACTGAGCAACCTGTAGTCCTTGACCCACTTTCCAAAGCCTTTTGCAAATGGCTTTTGCTCATATCTGTGATAGGAGCAATCTGTTTTTTTTCTCTTGGGAGAATGGGGACATAACGAAAGTGTCAGAAAAAGAATAAAAGGTAGGTCAGGAAAAGAAAAAAGGAAAGGGAGAATGTCGCTCTCCCTTTCCAGATTCTGCTTTTTTAATATTGTTATTGAGCCTGGAAGAGAATATTTCCTAAGAAATAAAGGCTTTAACTTAGAAAAATTATCTGCCCCCCCCACCACCACTTCCTTGTTCCCCTCCCCTGTAGGATTTTCCTACAAATATGAAAGAGTGCTTCTCCAAAATTGTGAAATCCCCTCCCACACACCTACCCAACACTCAGTGAAATACTGCTTTTAAGTGAAGCAATCCACAATGGTAACATCACCCAGAGTAGGTGGATTCTACATGTTAGGAGATGGGGGAGTTCTCACTGAGGTGACATTTTGGCAGTAACCTTATGCACAGAATATAACTGTACCATAAGGGATTGGGAACAATCAGGATGATCTGTGAATACAATCCTGGTTGTTCTCTTAGAAGCCCATTGCTAGGCAACAAACTCAATTCACACTGAAGCTAAATTATGCATTTAAAAAAAAACAAGCATGCTTTAAGGGACAATTCTTCAAAGCCATCGAATTAGTATAAAAAAGCTGCACTGAGATAGGAAAAATAAGAGTGAACAAAGAAAAAAAAAGGCAAACTAACAAATGAAACCATGCAATCAAATAGTAGTCCATCTGCAGTTTGGAGCTGATATGTAGTATGAATTAAAAAATAAATTCAGATTAAAAAGTAGGGGACAACTGTGAATTAAGTGAAGCATTTGTCAAGCCGTTCTCTGAGACCATTGTCAAGGCTTGAAAAAAACTTTTGCCAGGGAGTAAAAATTCTTCAAACATCCCTGCTAATTAGAGGTGATAGATCATGTTTTTCTTTGCTGTCAATGTTGATAAAAAATAGACCCAGAAAGTAATCTAAAAACATTTTTATTTATAAAATAAGAAAATCTAACAGAGCTACATACTTGCAACCTAATCTCCACCAAGGCATATAGAAAAAGAAAAAAGGAAAATTAAGAACGGAAGTTACAGGAAGTGAAGTATAAACTTTGTACACATGCGCAGTGAATCAAAACATCACAAAACTTTCTTATCTCATTACTATGGAGACAAGATAACACAGTGCTGGCTAGCAGACACCTGCTTGCTATAATATGAGCTTAGGAGCTTGACAGACAAACCAAAAAAACCTCAGTGACAGCATTGATCAGATGCAACATCCTCACCTGGGTTCTGACACAGGCTTAGCAGATTTTCCATCACCTGAAACAATATTTGCCTCCACTAAGTGTTGTCAAAATAAAGTTGGAAGGGACCTTGGAGGGTTTCCTAGTCCCTGCTCAAGCAGGAAACCCTACACCACTTCAGACAAATGGTTGTCCAATCTCTTCTTAAGAACCTCCAGGGTTGGAGCATCCACAACCTCTGGAGGCAAGTTGTTCGACTGATTAATTGTTCTAATTGTCAGGAACTTTCTCCTTAGTTCTAGGTTGCTTCTCTCCTTGATTAGTTTCCATCCATTGCTTCTTGTCCCGCCTTCAGGTGCTTTGGAGAATAGGTTGACCTCCTCTTCTTTGGGACATTCCCTTAGATATTGGAAGGGTGTCAACTGGTACATTAAAAAAAATACAGGTAATCTTTGACTTAAAACCACTCGTTTAATGACTATTTGAAGTTCCAATGGTGTTTTGTGATCTTCTGACAAGCAAAATCAATGGGGAATCCAGATTCACTTAATAGCCATATTGCTAACTTAATAACTGCAGTGATTCACTTAACAATTCTGGCAAGAAAGGTCGTAAAATGGACAAAATTTACTTGACAATTCTCTTCTTAGGAATGAAAATTTTGAGCTCAATTGTGGTCACAAGTTGAGGACTACCTGTTGCAGTTAAAAAGAAGACTTCAACTTGTTAAATGTTCTCACCCATCTACAAGAAACTAAACCACCAAGATTCTGCTCTAGCCTCTCATAGCTCAGCATAGTAGGTGTAAGTACTCGCAAGTCTTTCTAGATCTGTGTGAACCAGCCACAATCCTGTCTGAATTAGTGGTCTGAACAGGCATGATTTGAGGCAAACATATTTAATAATGGATATTTTTATTTTTTTAAAGAAAAATTATACCCATAAAGAATAATGGGGAAATAATGATTTTTTTGGTGGGGTGGGATGGAAATAGGGACTGTTTTGAAGACATTAATCATGCCATGTTTTAGCTGTATACCTTTCAAAGACTTTACCACTGTTTTTTTTAATGTTCTCTGCATGTAGCACTTTTTAGTTTCTATTATTATGGTCAACGATAAAAATTTCCTATGTTTTTTTATGGTAGAGAAATCAGGACTGAGAGAAGAATAACAGCCTCTGGATGGTCTAATAAATTCCTACAAAGAAGTTGGCAGAACTAATGTGGGAAGTGTCCCTTTCCAACCTAAGAGTACAAATGTTCAGAATTGCTTTAAAAAGTAAGCTCTTAACTTTTTCACTTATTTGGCAAGCCTCTAATGGTGACCATTTATTTGTCCTTGCCTTGTTCCCTGGGCACTAGATTTTGGAGGTGACATAAAACTTAGTCCCTCCTTTCCCAACACTGATAAAAGGCAGTTATGTAGGTTCTATCAGCATTGTGCATGTTACTTAGACAGCAGAAGGAACAGAAACACACTGGGACCTGATAAACAATGCCACAGAGAGACAGGTAGACCCCAGGTGTTCTTAATTAATTATAATATAATATATTCTTTTAATATCATCTTTTAATTATAAATAATTATTTAATCATGTTTAAAATTATTTTTCAATTTTAAGAAATGCTAATTATTTAATCATTCTTCAGAACAGTAAATGTATCAAGCAACCCATCAATGTTTAGTCTGGCATCCATTCACTCCTTGTGGAGACACAGAATTGTGCAGAATGTAAAATAAGTCTTTGCCAAGATTGCATGCTGGACTAGTAGCTTGAATACTAAATGGAATTTCCCAAGGGCGTTGGCAAGATTAGCTGAAGAAACATAAGGTTCTATTCACCAAAGAGTGAGCAATTATGGCCGGTTACATGAAAAAGATGACCTTCTCATCACTCCTTATCACCCATCCCCTCCCACTTGTGACTGTATGATTGTAACTTTGTCGCTTGTATCCTTACGATCTATACTGACTGTTTCCTAGTATGATTTGATTGCTTATTGTACCCTATGACTATTAAGTGTTGTACCTTATGATTCTTGATGAATGTATCTTTTCTTTTATGTATACTGAGAGCATTTGCACCACGCAAATTCCTTGTGTGTCCAATCACACTTGGCCAATAAAGTATTCTATTCTATTCTATTCTATTTTATTCTATTCTATTCCTATTTCTATTCTATTCTATTAGAACTGAGAAAGGGGATAAAGTCCAAAGCCTCATTAGCCTTGCTACCACTCTATTTGCACAGTTGCAAATGAGGAGGGGGACCAGACTGCTTATCAATAAAGCAATTAACAAACAGCAGTGATCTCCTTTGGAAACACTTGCTCATTCATATATCTGATTCCTAGCCACACTATGTACTTTGGAGAAGTCTATCATTAGGAATGTGTGCCTGCTTATCCAGTCAATATTGACTTGAGTTTTAAACCTGTCTTGGGCCCAAAAAACAAGACCTGGTTGACAAAAATTATTTGTGTGAACAGGTAAAAAAATTGAACATGACTCCTTGGGAAAGATACATTACTCAGGGCTTTCAGAAGAAATATTTAAACTAATATAACACTACTTTCATATTCTAACCACTTGCATTTTGGTTTTTTTTAAAGGCATGCCTAGCTTGACCCAGAAAGAGATCCAATTATTAATCTCAGTATCATGTAATCACGGCGTAGCATAAGCTCCCAATGTTGTGATTTTCGGCCAATATGAAGCCGCAGATAAGGTTGTCCACCCTGTAAGCCACCCACTGTGGAGGGCAGAGGGGATGACCTTGTGGGTCAGTGGGAAGAGTGGCAGCAAGGCTTTGGGCCTCATCTTCTTTCCTGTGGCCACCAGAGAGAAGGGCAAGGCAACAATCAAATACAACGGAGCCGAGCTCATGCCGATAGTATAACATGAGTCAATCTCTCAGACAATCTCCTCCTTAGTTCACATGAAGATTAAGTGGGGGGGGAACACAATGAGACTGGCAAGATTCTATTTTTAAAGTGTTACTATAAAAATCACATTAGCTTCCTAATTACATCACATTAGCTTCCTAGTCTGATTCACTTTGAAAGGTCGACATCCCTCCAATATGTGGTCTATGACATGCCTCAACTCACATGTTTTTTTTAAATTACATTTATATGCCGCCCTTCTCCGGAGACTCAGGGCGGCTTACAATTTTTTGGGATACAACCCAGTGTGCTCAGCAATAGCCTTCATTCCATTGTATATGCCTGCTTATTACTAAGCGGCATTTTTACAAAGTCAGCTAATTGCCCCCAACAATCTTGGGTCCTCAATTTACCTACCCCGAGAGGATGGAAGGCTGAGTCAACCTTGAGCCTGGTGGGATTCGAGCCTACAGCAGTTGTAGGCAGCTGGAACTTAAGTGCAGGCATTTAACAGCCTGAGCCACCAAGGCCCTTGTGATGTGGTACCCATCAGTGGTGGGATTCAACCGGTGTTACTACCGGTTTGGTGACTTACATTTTGCGTGTGCTTGCATGCGCATGCGCACATTTTAAAAAATCATCAGCTGAGCCACCCGGACAGCTGAAGAGCGCTGTGCACAGGTGCACAGCATTTGAAAAACCTCTTTTTTCCTGCCTTTTCAACCTCAGCTGTGCGCACAAAGCAGCTGAGGTTGAAAAAGCAGGAAATAAAGGACACGTAAGAGCCCAGGCGGGCGGGTGGGCCAAACAGCAGCAAACACAGAACCAGTTCGGTATCTGCTGCTCTTCAGAGCTACCGGCTCTATAGAACCAGGCAGAACCGGTAGCATCCCATCTCTGGTACCCATCCATCACTTCTGAGTACAGAAACATCTGTGGATGGCCTGTCTTCTTCTCCCAGTATTTTCTCTCCAAGGCACCTGAGGGAAAGGCTGCAAGGCACTACAGGTAGTCCTCAATGTACAACGGTTCATTTAGTGACCGTTCGAACTTACAATGGCATTGAAAAAAGTGACTAATGACCGTTTTTCATACTTATGACCATTGCAGCATCCCCATGGTCATGTGATAAAAATATCAGATTCTTGGCAACTGACTCATATATATAATGGTTGCAGTATCCTGCGGTCATGCGATTAACGTTTGCAACCTTCTGACAAGCAAAGTCAAAGGGGAAGCCAGATTCGTTTAACAACCATGCTACTAATTTAACAACTACAGGGTTTCACTTAACAATTGTGGCAAGAAAGGTCATAACGTGGGGGCAAAATTCACTTCACCACTGCCTCACTTATCAACATGAATTTGGAGCTCAATTGTGGTCATATGTGAAGGACTACCTGTAATAACTCTGGGCAGCTCGCAATTAAAACAATAAAAATCGAGAGTTAAAAACAAAAAAAAGATAAAAATAACAGTGGAGAAAAGTCAAAACTACTCAAACAAGCCGTAATGCTATCAGGGTCTTACATCTGATGACAAAGCCAAGATTTTAGTGCTTCATGAAGGCCAGCAGGGTTCAAGGTAGCTGAACATACCCTCTCATTTTGCACCAGCTGAAGCTTCATACATGGCCTTCTGGAAGAGATTCTACAAAACGTTGACAGATTGTTGTTGTGTGTAAAACAGGAGGAGGAATAGGTATTAGGTACTCGCTCTGCCTTGAGTTATTTATAAAAATAAATGTGGTATTAAAAAAAATCTAAAATCTATACCACAGAATTAGTGGCACCTTCTGCTAATGGGACAGAAGAGGTTGTCTTTCTGCTGCCTTTGGATCTCTCCTTGGTTGCAGGTGGGACACAAAGTGCCTCAGTGTACACTGTCAGCTAATGCACGAAGAGAGAAGAGCAAACCACAGGCCATTGGGGTAGTGTCCTAAGTTCATCTCTATTTCAGCTCCCTTGCTTCCGTCTGCTCCCTGATCACGCCATTTATTCATATATAATTGACCTAGTAAAATAGTTTGCTGAACTAATGAAATTAAAGTCATTCTCAGGGGCGTGTATCTGTAGCTATTACCTTGCAGAGACTATCATGATATTAAATGCAGGTGGCATTTTAGCATGATTTCAAATTTCAAACACACTTTGAGATCCATTTATTCAAAACAAGCAGTAGATAACAGAGGCAATTTTTAAATCAGGGGAGTGGGAGCAAGGAGTGGAAAAGGCACAAGACAAGTAACAATGGATAGGAACTAACCAAGGAGAGAAGCAACCTACAACTAAGGAGAAAATTCCTAACAGTTAGAGCAGGGCCGTCAAACTCATGGCCGCGGGCTGGAGGCGTAATGCACTGGCCACACCCATATCCAGCTTAGTGAAGGGGGGGAGTCCTGATGTGTCATATGAGAATACCATGACGATGCGAGTTTGACACCCTTGAGCTAGAGCAATCAATCAATGGAACAGCTTGCCTTCAGAAGTTGTGGGTCCTCTATCACTGGAGGCTTTCAAAAAGAGTCTGGACAATCATTTCTCCGAAATGGTGTAGGGTCTCCTACATGAGCAGGGGGATGGACTGGAAGACCTACAAGGTCCCTTCCAACTCTATTATTCCATGTTCTGTCATGGGAGGGAAATGAATGATTGAAACACTGAAATGTGAAAGACATAGACTTTCAGGGAATTGGGTCATACAAACAGAAGCATTTTAATAAAATGTGGATTTGAGGAAACGTGATTATATCCCACAACAAACAAGCAACAAGTCAGAGCAAAAGAAACAGAACAGATCCTTCTCTGCTCCCTTATCTGAAATATCTATCTATCTATCTATCTATCTATCTATCTATCTATCTAACTATCAATGGGATTTATATGCCGCCCTGTCTCCTGAAGGACTCAGGGCGGCTCACAACAATAAAAAACATACAATACAAAAATTTAAAATTTAAAAAATATTAAATAGAAATCCCAAAAAACATTAATTAAAACCAGCAACAGCAAATATACACTAATAAAACCAATTTAAAAAAAACCCTTCAGTCCAGGTCGGCCTGTTGAAATAACCATGTCTTCAGGTCGCAATGGAAGGATCGAAGGTCAGGGGCCATCTGCAGCTCCAAGGGCAGCTGATTCCACAGGGTGGGCGCTCTCACAGAGAAGGCTCTCCCCCTGGGGCTCGCCAGCCGACACTGTCTGGCCGACAGCACCCTGAGGAGGCCCTGTCTGTGGGAGCACACGGGACACTGGGCAGCCGTTACTAGCAGTAAATGTTCCTGCAAATACCCCGGCCCTAAGCCATGTAGGGCTTTATAGGTGAAATAAGTTGTAAAGCAAACAAATCCCAGCATAAAGAGAAGAATTGGAATGAGCAGAAGTAGAATTGCATGCACAAATACTTCCACCCTCAAAGAGCTCCTGACAGTAGGATTTAATAGTGTGATAAAATCTTATTGGCCAGCTACTCATATCACTGTCAGAGTTTATCACAGCACTCAAACCCCACCAGAGTTTTTCCATAAATGAAAGAGAAGTGTCTGCTAGAGTCCCAAAAGCTGTTGAATTTGCAAAGCATTTCAAAAGACTATACAGCAGCTCAAGGCCTCCTAATTCCCCTGGAATTCTGAAGAGAACCCTCCCTCCATTCACAAACATGCTTTTGAGGAGGTAGTTGAACTAAAATTTCACTGAAACAAGCAGCCCTTTAACTCTTTCCAAACATAAGCATTTTAACAAAATCCCATTTTTGTATAACATACTGCTCAAGAAGGGAGAGAAGAGGCTAGTTGCTAAATAAAAACTGCTAGATGAAACCAGGTAATTTTCTCTGCAGGCCATTTAATTTTATTACTAATACAAAGGAAGGCTGTTCAAAATTTAATCCAAAGAAACATTAAGTCAATTCTAAAGCAACACTTAACCTATAATTTACTGTCGTCTTCTGGGTGGTCTGACTGATGCTGAGTCCCCATTAGTGGTATTGAATATGTTTAGACAAGATGAAGGAACAGCGAATCTTTATATGTTACAGATCATCTTTGTCCCTTTGGCTATTCCAAATAGCCACCCATGCAACAAATCTGTGTTGTATACTTTCAGTGAGAAATCAAAATACACTTTCCAGTGGAAACCCCCCCCCCCAATTGTATACTGGCCAACAAAATTAACATTTACAACATTTCTCATCTTAGCCTGCACTATTTTGTATGGTTTCAGCTTATGTTTCAATTAGCTATCTCTATTTCTATACCTTCCAGAAGTTTAGGACTACAATTTCTATTATCCTCAGCCAGCAGGATTCCTACAGTACTGGAGATCTGCCCGTGGATTTAGACATTTATGCTTCTGTATTACCTGATGAATCTGTTATACCAGCGACCCCCAACCTTTTGGGCACAGGGAGTAGTTCCAGGGAGATATTTTCCTGTGGACCGGAGGGGGTGTAGTTTTGTGTGCTGCCTGCATCCTGTGAATGGGGCTTCGCTTGTTTGCGCGGTCCAGTTTCTGACATGCCACAGACCAGTGCCAGTTCATGGTCTGGGAGTTGGGGATCCCCATACGTAATTAATCTGTTTATTCCATAAAGGACTATAAACCCCTATTCGTGATCCTTGTTAGGTGGAGGCAACAGACATTTCAACACATTTGAAGAGAAGCAAAGTAAGAAAGATTACAACATTTTAAAAGATTTTGAAATATATCCAGCAGTCACCTGTCCAGCTGAACCAGTTCAGCAACAATTGCTCCTCAGGTGAAGAATATTTAGAAACAAGATAGGAAGGAGAGATGGTAGAACTTAGACCCCCAACTAGTAATTATTACAGTAAGAAAGACTTCCTCTTTGAAGGGTTTGAATGAAGTCATGGGTTCATTTCTCCTTCTGCCTTTGACCTGTTGGAAAAATGCACTAGAAAGAAAAAGGGACGGCTAAGGAGTTGGTACATGCTTTTTGTCCAGGGAATAACCAGTCATGGGCAGGAGCTTTCCTAATTTATTTTCAAAGGAAAACCTGATTAGCTTCTTCTAGGTTACAACTACCTTAATTTGTCATACTGGCACAATACCAATGACAAACATGAGAGCAAAAAGAAGGAAACCCAGTGATTGGTTTTTCCCCGCTTCGTTCTGTCAGAAACTCCTGTTGAGTACACGATGTTTAACCTACCTTCCGGTGAAGCCAAACAGGGTGCCCACACAGGCTGCAGCAATTAAGGGCAGGCAAGGAGGATTGTCCTATACTGCCAGCCCTTTGAGACAGGTTAAAATCAGAAAACAGGAGTGTCTAGGAGTCTCAGAATGTACTTTAAATGCACTTTGTATCAGGATTTTGAAAACCGATCAAGGGCCTTCTCTTCAACTCATAACAAACATAATCAAGGCAAAGTTACCTTGATCTTTACTCTTATCCTTTTATTTTCCAAGGGCTCAAAATAGCTTTTCTGTAATGGCTAAGCATTCTCTTTCTCCAAGTCAGATCAAATCCCATCACACCTTACCAGTGTTTGTCTTCATCTCTGCTACAACACCAGACCCTCCAACCTCAAGACAGGGTTCTCCAAACTTGGCAACCAGCATTGCTGGCTGAGGAATTCTGGGAATTGAAGTCCACAAGTCTTAAAGTTGCCAGGTTTGGAGATCCCTGCTTAAGAGAAAAAAGGGGCCAGGCCTGATTTCTGAGGAAGGGCCCCAGAACTGCCAGGGCATCCAAGAATTCTCTTTTCTTGCTCTGATTCCAGGTGACCCAACTCATCAGAGAAAATCAGCAGGGGCTTTTCATTAAGAAGCATCAGTGGACAGTAGTGGACAGTAGTGGATCAGCAGTTATGGTTCTCCCCTCACTCAGTCCCTTCTTCCTTCTGCCCTGTTCTTCTGCTACTGTTATTGGGGCCCAATTGGTATGACCAGGTTTTATAAAGGACCAGATCAAGAAGAAGCCCAGAAACCCCTGCGCTTATGGACTCGCTGTGGCACAACTCGCCATGGCTAATTCACCACAGGATAACTTGCAATGGCCAACTCACCACGAGGCGACTCACTGCTGGACAAATCAACAATTCAGTTTAATTATTTAAAATAACTTAAAAAATATTTTAATTTTTGTCATTTACATTTCATTTTGGCACCATTTCTCTAATGATTCTATTCCACTATTTCTTCAATATCAGTGTAACTCTTGTCCCCCGGTGAGTGGTCCCGTGGTGGGTTGGCCATGGTGAGTTTCTGATTTCATAGAATAACAGAGTTGGAAGATACCTTGGAGGTCATCTAGTCCAACCCCCTGCTCGAGCAGGAGAGTATATTCCAAATATTAGCCTCTACTTAGGATCGAACTCACAGCCTCCTGATTGTGAGGTAAGAGCTCCACCTGAATTGTGCCACAGCGAGCTGGCCATGGGCAACTGACAGCAGCAAGTTGCCATAGACCCGTGATGGTGAACCTATGTCATGCATGCCACAGGTGGCACGCAGAGCCATTTGTGTGGGCACGCAAGCTCCAGGCAAACTTACCTCACTGTGCATGTGTGTGCCTCCCAGCTGATTTTCGGCCCGTTTGAGGTGTTTTTCAGCCTCCCAGAGGCTTGAAGAAAGCCTCCGCAGCCTTTGCAAGCCAAAAAATAGGCCCGTTTTGTCACTTCCTGTATTTCTGGAAATACAGAAGTGACGAAACGGGCCCATTTTTCGGCCTGCAAAGGCTTTCCTTAAGTCTCTAGGAGGCCGAAAAAGGGAGGTGCAGTGCAGGTAAGGGTGGCTGGGAGGGGGATTGCACACGCATGCACAGTGGGCATGGGGCCCCCGCACGCATTGCCTTCTGGGTGCTGGCACGCAAGTGTGTGCACAATTTTTGGCACAGGAGCCCAAAAAGGTTAGCCACCACTGCCATAGACCCTCCTATGGATGTCTACTTAAAAGAAAATGCCATTCAATGTGATGCAGATAGCTATCAGAGAAGGGACATTGCAAAGGTTGTCTCTCTACTTTCTCTGGATACAGCTTTAAAACTCTGCCCTTCCCAGAGCTTTCTTTTAAAAATATGGCAAAATGTTCAGAAAGTACAAATGGCCTCTGGTTGCCTCTTAAATCTATTACTTCAGTATTGCATTAGGTTCTAATAATTTTGGACTCTTCTAGTCTTGCTTTAATATTATTATTGCTAAGTAATTTTGATAATGCTAATGGACAAAAAGGCAGGTGTAAATATTTCAACAGAATAATCAAATAAAATAGAAATGGTCTGACTTTATAATTTTTATGTTTAGCCATTTATAGGGTAGTTGTAGGCCAGAATAAAAATGAGACAAGCAATGATTATTTTTAAATTATTGCACATCTCTAGGCGCATAAAGTTTTAAGGTAACTGACAGACTGGCAGGTCCTAATTATGCTTGCTGTCCACTCCTGGCCTAGAAAGCCTGATAAACCAAGGGTAGAACTGCCAATAAACAAACATAATGGCAGCTTTAGGGTTGATAGTATTTACTGACCCTTGGGACTTCAACAAGTCTTATCAGAAAATGGGTAGTCTGACCTGTAAAACATAGGTTATTTGGTGATAGAGACACTGATATATTAAACTATTTGCTTTCCCCAGTCCTGGATTCACCCATAAATCCGGTATTTACCCATTTGTCTGTCACACTTCCTGGCACAAGTCAGACATTCATTAGCTCCTCATGATTCCATGCTGCCTTCACCAACTCATCACGGCTTGTCTGATGATCTATGTCTGAAGAGCCTGTGACATCTGCTCTACTCTTTGGAAAAGTGCAGATTTAACTCCCAGGGAGGAACTGTCACATAAATGTGGATGTGGAGGCGTTTCTACTTCAAAACCCCAGCAGTCAGTCTAGACACCATCATAATCCTAGAACTACTCTAAATACTTTCTTTTTTTCAGACATACTCCATACCACAAAGAATGTAAAACTTGCTCTCTTTTCATCTGCCCATTTAGACCCCCTAAGAGGTATTAGAAACAGGGAATATTGAGTTAATTCTGTCTTAAAATCCTCTTACATAAGCTAACTGCTCAGGACTGTTAAAATGTCTTCCTTATATCTTATACAAAACAGCAAACCAGGGGAAATTTTCTCTAGATTTACATTAATGTCAAAAGTGAAGAAAGTTTTGCTTCTCTACTTCCATTATGATACTTCTAGCAGGTTTTATACATTAAATGTAAATTATTTGGAGAAAAGAACCCTAGTCCTTCCTTCAGTTAGTACAATAGTATATTAACTGGGATAAAATAGGACCATGTATTTTTTACAACTTATTAACTGAGGAGTTGAAATTGAAATTTCTAAAGTTCTCTGATCATACAATTGCTACTACATGGCATTTGGAAACTGTACTGATAGAAATACAAAATAATATAAAGCAGTGTCATCAATTCATTACTCCCAAAAATGTAACCAAGACATTACTGCTGATGCATGCTGGATAATTGAGAAATCAAGAAATATACCATACACTACTATTTGATAGAGTGATCCTGAAGGCCTTGGAAAAGATATTTAGATACTGTGATGTGTCTGCACTTACAAATAATCCACAGTGCAGGCAATGGTATTAATTTTGACATTTATGGAAGCAAAAATTATACTTTGCAGAATATAAAGGAGACTTTTCAGCTCTAGTGCTAGAAGATTCCTGAGAATATCATGGACAGCCAAGGAAACAAACAAACATACAAACAAAAACAGATCAACCAATTGTTTCCTTTATAGGATCCCAGTTCAGCACTATTCTCTGAAAATAATCTAGAGCAGGGATGTCAAACTTGTGGCGTCACGGCAGCGTTACGTGACGTATCAGGACTTTTTCCCCCTTTGCTAAACCGGGCGGAGGTGGGGCCAGCACGTGACGCATCCGGGCCACGAGTTTGACACCCCTGATCTAGATGTAATTAATGTACTTTACCAGCTGCACTGAACTGAAAATTACTTCAGTTTAAGAGTTATAGCTGAAAGCTTAAGCAGAAAACTAGCGAATAAGATGACCATTGCAGGGAATGAAAAATAATTGCCCTTAACAAAAGGAATGTTAAAAGAAAAACAAAACTACTTTGGGTGCCAAAATGTTAAGTCAAATTAGGCATGAAGTAGTGCTAGGAAAATAAAAACAAAGTCACAAGCTTAGTTACACAGAACAAATACACACTGGTATAAATTCTGAACCCCGCAATAGCCACAGAGGTATTATATTCAGTACACAGTGGCAGAGCCCTTTAATCTAACACTCACTAGAGACTTGGTCAGTACATATATTTCCAAATATAAGGAGACCTACTGGTTACCTCTTTGGCTCCTCTGTATCACTTTCTTGTCCAAGCTGGTTTTACTAAGATTGAAATTAAACTTAGCAAGTTGCAAATTCCCAGGATATCTATAAAACAAGACTACCTTACTCCCTGCTAACTGAATGCCAGAAGAAGCTGGGCACAATATGTCTGCATTTCTAGCTTGAGTCATGCATCATATGTATCATAAAACATGATTTGTAAACCATAATATCTATGTTTTCATACAGTCAGCCAAAACTACGTTACGGCTTTACAAAGTATGAACCCAGTACCAAACCTAGCAAAGATTCTAAAAATTCTATGGATGTCATTAAATGTAAACCTTGATTGTTCTTTGTAGCCTAGCAACTGTGAGCCAGATCTACAATGAACATTGTAGTGATATGATTGTTTATGAATAAACATGAACTGAGTAATCTCCATAATAAGTTCATACAATTGCAGAGCTGCTTCTGTATTATTATTAGAGGGTTCTGGTTATAAGACACCTCTGGAAATTAAGCATACAATTGAAACTCAATGGCTGGGGGGGAAAAGGATTATCTTTATTTAGTCAATATTGTAATTTTCTTTCAACCCTGATCAATGCAATTTGACTATTCAGAGTCACTGCTTAAAATGCAGTTATGGTTTAGATTCAGCAAGTCACTGGGAAGATCTGATTGTGATGGAATCAAAAGTAGCGAAGATCAAATGACTGCATTTGCCTTTTTCATCCCTGAAGACTTTTTTAATGCTTTTTTGCAAATTTGATTAGCTCTGCACCAAGAGCCAGTAATGTGGAGAAAGGAAAGTTACAGTCATGAATTCTTGCTTTGTTGCAACCTTGGCAAACAGCATTCTGATAGAGACTTGTGGTAGATGAAGCTGCAATAAAGAAAGTGAATTAAGTGAAGTACAGGTAGTCCTTGACTTACGACCACAATTGAGCCCAAAATTTCTGTGAAGTGAGACATTTTTAAGTGAGTTTTGCTGCATTATACCACCTTTCTTGCCACAGTTGTTAAGTGAATCACTGCAGTTGATAAGTTAGTAACCCGATTGTTAAGTGAATGTGGCTTCTTCCCCCATTGACAGTTGCCAAGCATCTGAATTTTGATCATGGGGATGCTGAAAAAGGTTGCAACTGTGAAAAACGGTCATAAGTCACATTTTCAGTGCTGTTGTGTCTTTGAACAGCCACTAAACGAACTGTTGTAAGTCGAGGACTACCTGTATTGGTTTTTTTGGGTCACCCAACTGATCTGAGAACCTGACAAGAAGGCTGGCTGTTCAGCTGCAGAATTAAATAGTGTGATAGATTTGTAGCAGTCTTACTAATAATGCGGGCTATGTATATACTAGCAATATGCAACATTAACACAATACGTAACAGAACTTTTAAAGAACTACGGTAAATGTTAATTACACAGGATAATTTTTAATGTAGAAGCCCAACATTGACTGTAACAGCAGCCACTTCAGTATAATTATGAGTATTCTCACTAGACCACCCATGTCAACATTTCATTAAATGTCATTGATCTACTTTAACACGGACAAGCTTTTTCCAATCTGGTGCTCTCTAGATGGCTATTCTGGAAGGAGGCAATAATAAAGCAATTCTATTTTGATGCCAAGAAAACTACATGGGCTCATGAGGCCACCCGGAACTGAACATGATTCAAAGAAGACTTATCTTTTAGAAAATTAAACAGATATTGAAGTTGATAACCATATGGAATTATCCACTAGAAAAGATTAAGCAATTATTTTCATCTAGCATCCCTGTTTTCTCCTTGAATGTGCATTACTAAATCATGACAAATTTAGCGCATCAGAACTATCAGTGTTGGTCAATTACCACAGTACATCAACAGAAAACACCACAATCTCAACAGGAGTCTGTGCTCCAAATAGGAAGTAGACTAGATCCATTTAGTGAGGAGACTGGGATTGATAAAACTGCTGAAATAGAAAGTGGAGGAAAAAAACGTTGTGTTGGCTATGAGATCTTGGGAAGTGTTTTTCCTTAGAGATCAATGTTACTCTCATTCTCCAAGTATATTTAAAATCAGGTGCCATTGGGACATATTCTTTTCAGTGTTCAGTCCTGTCTTGGGGACAAACTCCCTCTCTATATAAATGATTAACACTGCATGCTAGCATTGAGAGAACATACTGTACATATATCAGGCTGCAAACTCACTCTTTGTAGTGACTGTTGCTTATTCCCCTTTTCTTCATTTGTATAATGGCTTGTCTATCTCAAGGAAATACATATCCATTATTCTTCCTTACCTGCCTATGTAATCTTACTTACTTACTTCACAAAGGCTTAAGTAGAATGTACTCTACCAATTGAGGAAAGGAAGAAGCTGCTTGAAAACATCAATAAAATGGCTACGCAAATTCATATAGTGCCCATAAATAAATTTTGGGTTGACATAAGGCATTGGACCCCAAATTGAGTATTCAAAAACTTTGCAGCAGTTACCAAACCTATGACATCACTTTATAAAGCAAATTGGGTGAACTTATGTAATTGGAACCAATGAGTAAATCATGTAATTGGAACAAATGAGTAAATCAAGTAAATCACAGTTCTAATAACCCTATGAACATTCAGAATACAAAGCTGTGTCCACAGAGGTAACTGCCATAAGGAGTAAATGTGCTTAGAAAATTAGCGATAACATTTATCTGCAAGGACAAACACTATTCATCACAATGGCCCTTTCTCCGATTTCCCACTTCAGCTGTTTTATCAATCCCAGACTTGCACCAGAAAGGGTCAAGTTTTCTACCTATTCAGAGCATGTCTTCTGAGATGGCAGTGATTTCTACGATTTGGTCATGCTCCATTCTGAAATACTTTTTCTCAGGCAAATTATACATAAATTCATGAGAGAGAGTCATAATCATATAAAGTCAGATTATCTCAACTGCTTTTTCTGCTAGATACAGATAAAGGCTTATCCTTTTAAAGCAAAGCTGAAGTTGCTAGACTGAGGCTGGAACTCAACTGGGGTGCACTATCTCTAAACCATTTCCGATAAGCAGTTGGAATCTTCAAGAAAGTGAGCAGCTCAGGTGACATGGACCAGAAGGAACTTCTATGGCTATACAGGTACTCCTTGATTTACAACTATTTGTTTAGTGACCGTTTGAAGTTACAATGGCACTGGAAAAAGTGACCTATGACTTTTTCACACTTATGTAGCATCTCCATGTTCATGTGATCAAAATTCAGACGTTTGGCAAACCGACTCAGATTTATGACGGTTGCAATGTCCCGGGGCCATGTGATCATCTTTTGTGATCTTCTGACAAGCAAAATCAATGGGGAAGACAGATTTGCTTTAACAACTAATTATTGTTACTTGTGACTAATTTAACAACTGCAGTGATTTACTGAACAGTTGTGGCAAGGAAGGTCATAAAATGGGGTAAAATTCGTTTAACAATTGCCTTGCTTAGCAACAGAAATGTTAGGCTCAATCATGGTCGTAAATCGAGGACTAGCTGTATTCGTTTACCCTCCAGGTAGCCTTGCTTTTCTATTCATTCAAACCATATGAAACAATCAAGCCAAGTGGTGGCTTTGCAAAGAACTGGAACGCGATAAAGCTTGCTTCCTATCAGATAAAGAATAACAACCGCAATGACTTAACAGTGTAGTTAACTCATGTGCAATCAAGGATATTCCTCATCAGTATTCCTTATATAATCGATAAAATAGCTTAGCCCAACTTCATGAATTAGTTGCTGTACTTAAGCAAGACAACCTTGGTTAAAATAGAATGCATCTGGATTATGTTGTTTTTAGATTAACCTTTAATGAGAATAAATACGTTGCATTTAATGACAAAGAGATATCATTAAGAGGACTTAATGAAGAATTTTTTTAAGGACACTGCAATATCACAGACAACATGCTCACTTCTTGCATACTATCCAGTTATCCGTAATTCACTGTCTATAAAATGAGACAAAAGTAACCCTTTTGTTCTCCAAGTAAGTTGGGAGTAACTCAGAAATACTATGTCCCAGTACAGATGGTCCTCGACTTATGACCATAACTGAGCCCAACATTTATGTTGCTAAGCAAAACACCGGTTAAGTGAGTTTTGCCCCATTTTACAACTTTTCTTGCCACAGTTGTTAAGTGAATCACTGCAGTTGTTAAATTAATAACCTGGTTGTTAAGTGAATCTGGCTTCCCCATTGACTTTGCATGTCAGAAGGTCACAAAAGATGTTCACATGATTCCGGCAACAGTGCAACTGTCAAAAATATGAACCAGTTGCCAAGCATCCAAATTTCAATCACGTGACAATGGGGATGCTGCAATGGGGATGTCGCAAGAGGGAAAAATGATCATAGGTCACTTTTTTCAGTGATGCTGTAACTTTGAACCATCACTAAATGAACTGTTGCAAGTCAAAGACTACCTGTATCCAGGATATACATAGAGAACGTTTCTTGATTGTTTTATCAGAATACCGTAAAAATGGGCAGCTCATGAGCCAACCTGATAAAAACCATTTCCTTGGTAGTGCCAGAAATACCTTTCAGAAACCCATGAATATAACAGACTGAGTAACAGTAGGAATATAACTGAATTGCTAAGGTAGATTTTAGTAATCTGCATTGAAATCTTTAAAATACTCCCCAAGAACGCAGCAGTGAGAAAGGCATGGTGTCCTTTCTCTCTTTCCTCTCCCATCTTCCGTTTTCTCCGTGGGTCTGGTTCCTTTTCAGCTGGCCCACAGGGACACCTTTAAGGGCAATTTGATCAACCATTATTTGTACGTGCTAATGCTTCTCTGCATGCTATAAAAAGCTCTGCCTGATGATTTCTGCAGCTTTAAGCACTGCTAAGGGCACAGAAAAGAGCTGAGCCACTATTTCCTAATTGGTTTCAGTAGCATCAGTGCCGTCAAGCACAAATGCAGCCCTGCTTGTTTTCAGCCTGCAGGAAAGGCAGAGTGGGCAAACAGAAGCATAACAGAATAAAATTAGCAAGAAAACGCTTCTAGCAAAGATTTTTTTTTATGTATGTGTTACCAATTAGAGAACACTGTAGAGTTACTTCCCTATTTTCTTCCTTAACAGATTAGCTTGTGGAAGTTATTTTTCAAACCATTTAGAAGATACTGCATACAGGCTGCCTACCCATGAATGGCTTTCCAAATCTGGGTGCCATTCACATCACTAAAGTTCTAGGATTTCTCTCAGTGATCATGCTGACTGGAGAATTCTGATGTTGGATCTTCTCAGACCAGGAAGTTGCTGAAATTCAGGGCACCTGATCTAGCTTGAGTCTGTCTCTTTTACTGTGAGGATCTGTTTTAAAATTTCCACGCTACTTGCAATCTGGTCTCTTCAAACTGAAGCTATCGGAACTGAACCCTCAGTCCTGTAGGTGCTATACAAGAGTGACAGAGTTGCTGCCTGTATGAATTTGCATTTTATTATTTATTAATTATTTATTTATTTATTTATTTATTTATTTATTTATTTATTAGATTTATATGCTGCCCTATCTCCTGAGGGACTCAGGGCGGCTTACAATTAAAACAATCCCAATACAGTTACATAAATGTTAAAGGAATTAAAAAACAAGGTCTCATTTGTCAATTAGAATATTTTTAAAATATATTTAAAACCCTCCCCCAGTCCCCATCAGTCCGGGTAGGCTAGTTGGAATAGCCAAGTTTTGAGCTAGATACTGTAAATATTGCCTATCCTGTTTTTGATGTGATGCCAGAATTGATAGAGTGGACATGCTCTGGGTTCCCTTGGTGTAGGTCCAAGGAAGCACATCTTTTCTGCTATGGAATCTGCCCTATGGAACAACCTCCAAATGGATATATATGGCCCCAACTCTTATTAGTTTAAAAAAAAAAAACCAAGAAGGCATTGGGGCTCAGATTCACTGGAGCTCTAGTGTGTTTGGGTATTTGATATGGGAAAATTGAATTTTTTCAAAGGGTCTCACCCTAAAAAAATTTCTTGGGTTTTAATAGATTGGATATGGTTTACTTTGTCATTCAGAGTTTAACTGAATAGATCTTCAGACATAGAAATATGATACATAAATAAGAAAAGAAATAAACAATATCCACTGCTAGTAAAGGAACAGCAGAAAGAGGGGGAAAAGATCCTCACTTATTTCAGTTTTTCAGTACAGAATTGGGGGTAATGCTTTTCACAGCATCCAGGTAATTATTAACCCTTGCTGGTCATGATTCTCTTAAAGATTCAGGGTTAAGGGAGGTTAGACACATAAAATATAATGAACTGTTTTTTATGCAGGAATAAATAAAGGTAAAAATAAAGGTTCCCCCTGTCCAGTCATGTCCAACTCTACGAGGTGATGCTCATGCCCGTTTCTTAGCCGAGGGAGTCAGAGTTGTCCAAAGACATTGCTCTGGTCATGTAGCCAACATGACTATATGCCACAGTGCATAGAACACTACTTCTTTCCCACTAAAGTGGTACCTATTTATCTGCTCATATTTGCATTCCTTTGAACTGCTAGATTGGAAGAAGCTGGAGCAAGTATTGGGAGCTCAACCCTTCCCTCAGTGCTCAGGTCTCAAACCAGGGCTGTCAGCTTTCCAGCATTTTTAACTGCTGAGCCACTGTGCCCCTCTTATGCAGGAATACAACTTTATACTTATTAGTTTTACTTACACACACACACACACACACCAATTGTTTATATTTGTTTTCTTCTTCCAGAAATACATTGGGGAGGTGAGAGGAAATATGAATATAACATCTGAATTTAGTCAGAAGGTTTTTACTTTTCTTTAAAGCAGAAATGAAACTATTATTTATCAATATAACTTCAGTGTTTCAAAAGTAATGGCATATTTTCATTCATAAAGCACAGGTGGTAGCTGCAAATGGATTTCAGAAATACTCTGGTAGTTTATCAATATGTTGTGTCCAGCTTGTCATGTGTCAGATTTAGTTCAATTTTCCTCGCCTTTTATTGTTTTTCCAACAAACAACCCTGAAAACTAAAATATAGAATGACTTACATCAGCTTCAATTTTCTACTTGTCTCAGATACAGGAATATTCTCAGCAAGGTACAGGCGATCCTTGACTTACCGTAACAAGTGAGCCCAAAATTTCTGTTGCTAAATGAAACAGTTGTAAAGTAAATTTGCCCCATTGTACAATCTTTCTTGCCACAATTGTTAAGTGAATCACTGCAGTTGTTAAGTTAGTAACATGCTTATTAAGTGAATCTGGCTTCCCCATTAACTTTGCTTTTCAGAAGGTCACAAAACTTTATCGCATGACCCCAGGATACTACAGCTGTGATAACTATGAGTCATCTGCCAAGCATCTGAATATTAATCATGTGACCATGGGGATGCTGTGACAGTTGTAAGTGTGAAAAATTGTCATAAGTCACTTTGTTTCAGTGCCATTTTAACTTTGAACAGTCACTAAATGAACTGATGTAAGTCAAGGACTAAAAGTACAATGATAAAAGAATTGAGGACAGGAGTGTGGCAACATCACAATGTGAAATTCAGTTTTTGTACTGGCATTCCAATGTTGGATATAAGCACAGAATCAAGATTTTTGCAACGTTATATCATGACATGTTTTGTCATTTGTTCTTCTGATCCCCCTTAAAACACTTTATGTTTTAGACAAATAGATAAAGCAAGATATATTTAAAAAAATAAATTAGGATTTCCTAAATAAATTATCATAACAGAGAAAAATTGTTACTATAAGACCTTCTCTTTTGCTCATTTAAGTTAAAATGCCAATGTAATATTTTTGATCTAGGAAACAAAAATATAAACAAAAATTTAGCAGGAATGGACAGAAAATCATCCCCAATGTATAAATGTCAGAATACATCATTTAAATATTCTGTTCTTTGTCGATTTCTAAACCACAAAGAAAAAAATGGACTTAAAAGAAATGCTAGTTTCAGTTGATTAGATACTGTGAAATAAGCTATATCAGCTTGACATCTTCCCTATATTTAGTTCATTGGAAATGATTCTTTGTTGAATCTAAACCACTTGGGTGAAAGCATATTTTTGTTTTGCAAATGTATATTCCACTTTGGTGAACTCAAGAGCTTTTAAAAATGAATAAATGACATTATGCAGGTTAATAAAACTAAGAAATTAATAGTACAAATAATGGAAGTCAAGCTCAATCAACTCCTGCTGATTTTATCCATGTAATTTTCTTTATAACAGTGTGATGAAAATGATTTGTTATTGCCTTTTTCTTTTTCACTTTTTAGGATTCCCCTGTCCCACTCACAATGATTTACTCTGAAGTGTTGAGATTTTCTAGGGTGTCCTATGGAAATACTAAGCAGATCTGATGCTGCTGAGCTTTCTGCAACTTACCAGAGATCAGTTAGAGCAGGGGTGTCAAATTTGGTTTCATTGAGGGCTGCATCAGGGTTGTGTTTGACCTCGGGGGCCAGGGTAGGCATGGCCAGGATAGGTGTGGCCAGCTTGACGTCACTCGTGTTGTGAGTGCCTGTGGTGGCCTGAGCCCTTTGCCAGTGAAAATGGGCTCCTGAGCTCTGTTTTGGCTGCAACGGCCTTCTGCAATCCTCTACCAGCAAAAATGGAGCTTGGGAGAGCTGCCCACAGTCCTCCTGAGCTCCGTTTTCGCTGGCAGAGGCACCACAGGCCAGTCCTTCGCTGTTTCCAGGGTGGTCCCATGGGCCAGATCTAAGCACCCCATGGGCCTGATCCAGCCCCAAGGCCTTGAGTTTGACACCCCTGAGCTAGAGGCTGCTACCTACCTAAGAGCAATAGTAAAACAAAACATTCCAATAATCAAATGGTTTTTTTAAATTTTAACTTATTTATTAAATTTGTACACACCCGTCTTACTTAAGTGACTGAAGTGCACAGGCAGGAGCTGAAATCCTTTGGCAGGCAGCTCTTTCAGCATCTCTCAGAGAAGAACCAATTTCAGATACTAAAATCCAGAGAGCAGACAGGTAACATGTTAAGGAAAGGTGTACAGGTTGCCTTACAAAGATGGGAGAGGCCCACGATATGTTGTGTATGTTTCCCTGATCAGGAGCTGAAAATCCTGCTGGGATTTTGGCAGAGATTTTCAGCACCTAAACAGAGCCTCCCAGGGTCTCCTCCACCTCCTGAAGCATCCCACACTCCATATCTGGCACTTGTATGCTTAATGACCTAACAGAACAACCAACAATGCCAGGATTGCAGTCACTGAGTGAAGCAATCACATAGTTATCTTGCTTACTGACTGCTTCACTCAATGGCCAAGATTCTGGTGAAACACTGAAAAAGTGACAATGAATTCTCCTTTCAATAAATCTTGTTATTCTCAGTTTTGAAGAAGACCTTGCTTTAGAAATCTGAGCAAACCAAGACATCATGAATAAATACGCACACCGTAGAGGCAGACAAAGACCATTTCTAGAAATAGAAAATGAAGAAGAGGATAGGGAAGAAGCCACTCTAGCTAGCTGATAACTGAGACAGACTCCATTAACTAATTCACTAGAATAATGAAACAGCTAATACTGTGTGGAATTTCAAATATGGAAACATGTGAATGAAAAAATACACCTTCTGATTCCTATCACTTATTTTCTGCAGCTGCGGGCAGGCCCAACGGATGCAAGGCACAGCCTTCTTACTAAAGCTGCCTTGCACCATCCTGCAAGCAAGCCCCATTTTATGAGCGTTAGAAGGCTCCTTCTCCAAATTGCACAATTGGGGAAAAAGGCCCTCCAAACAATCACAAGAACGACCCTGTAATCTATCCTTCTTAGCCTAACCTTTATAGCTTTAAGCAATGCTGTTCACTAGCTTTTCAGCCTCTTCCATGCTCATAAGACAATGCTTCAGCCAGGCGCCAGAAACAGTGCTTGGGTCTTTTGGAATGCAAGTCCCATTTTTGCAGCCTTCTGGAGGGGCTGAGCTCTACCCAGTAGGCAGCTCTTCCAGCCAACCCCAAGAGATGAAAATGAGTCCTCTTATCAGGCAACACTAGATTGCAGATTGCAACCATTGACTTATTGAGGAAGCCAGCAGAGAAGATTGCAAATGATGCGCACATGATCACAGAGCATTTGGCAACTGCTGATAGGTGCAAATAATTTGACAAGTGCCCCCAAAAATGTTCTCATGTGGCCATGGGGGAAGGGGGGAGGGTCAGCACATTTTAGAATGGCTGGAAGTAGTTTATGAGCTGGAAACAGAGGTGGTATTCAGCAGGGTCTGACCAGTTCTGGAGAACCAATAGTGGAAATTTTGAGTAGTTCAGAGAACCCGCAAATACCACCTCTGACTGGCCCCGCCCCCATCTATTCTCTGTCTTCCAAGTGCCAGCTGATCAGCTGGGTCTTCTTTGTTGGCCCTGCACAGAAGAATGGAGCTGGAAAGCAGGTTAGTGGGGTGGGGAGGAATGGAGATTTTACAGTATCCTTCCCCCAGGAGTGGAGAGGGAATGAGGATTTTGCAATATCCTTCCCCTGCCACACCCACGAAGCACTTGCCAAGCCATGCCATGCCCACCAAGCCACCACAGAACCGCTAGTAAAAAATTTGAATCTCACCACTGGCTGGAAAGCACCCTTTGCAAGGCCATTATGGCTTTGAACAGCCACTAAATGACCAGTCGTAAGTTGAGGACTATCTTTAGAGGCAGGCTGTAATATTGCAAATAATGCAAAAGCACATTTGCACTTTTAAAAAATATTATCTTAATAAAACTATATTAACACATAGATGGATGATACTAACGGAAGAAACATCTTGAAATGTGGGTGTAAGTATAGCATCTTTCCCACAATTTTCTCAGTCTTCGCAGTGATAATGCCTACGAACCACATGCAAACAATGTTTGCCTAATATTAGAAAATAGCTGGTTAATTTGAGGGGGGTGGAAATCAAAGAATGAAAGAGACAGGAAACTAAAAGTGAATTAATGAAGCAGCTGACACCATATTCAATTTAATACAAAATGAGGTTCCTTAAAAGATAAAAAGATGCTTCTGTTAGGAAAATCTAGCACCAAATGCAGAGAAGCACGGTTGACTCCTTGGTATGTTATTTACAATCTATAGGTGCCAATGAGCAAAAGGGAAAAATGCAATTCTTTGCCTCGCTGAATGTAGTTCTCCTTGCAGAGGAAGGAAAGTAGCTGTCAGCATAAAATAACATTCGTAAGACTAACTCTCATGAGACTTTTGAGGAAAGGAAGGTCAAAGAGCAAGAGATGCAAAGATAAAAGGGAATCTATGACATGAGAAGAGATGAAGAAGAATAAAAAAAATGCTGAAATGTCCTTCCAACATATATTAGAACTGTCGAAACCTTGGAAGAAAAGCATAATTTTAGAGGTCATCAATTAATCTGTTTACTTGTAATATTCGTCCGCGAGAAACCCAATGGAGAACTCTGTTCAGTAGTAATGGAGAGAATAACACTTTTATGCAAAATGGGCCTTTTTCACAGCTCACAACAATAGTGCCAAACTGTGAGCACAAAAAAAAAAACCCTACACATACATGCATTGTTGAAAATGACAACAATGTGTGTTGATTACAGGTAGTCCTCAATTTACAATTATTCATTTACCGTAGTTATAACAGCAATGAAAAAAGTGATTTATGACCGATTCTCATTCTTAAGACCATCACATCTCCATGGTCATGTGATCAAAATTTGAGCGCTTAATAAATGGCATGTATGTGCCAGTGTGAAGGCTGCAGTGTCCCAGGATCATGTGATCACCATTTGCAACTTTCCTAGAGGGCCTCAAACCAGAAAAGTCAATGGGAGAAGCGGGATTCGCTTAATGACCATGGGATACACTTAATTGAAGTGATTCCTTTAACAACTGTGACAAAAAGGGTAATAAAATTGGGCATGACTCACTGACAACCACTATGCTTAGCAATGGAAATTCTGGTCCCAATTGTGGCCGTAAATTGAGGATTACTTATATGCCAGTTCATCAGACAACCGCTAGTCTGTTGACTGACATATTAAAGGGAAAATGGTTGAAGTGGCAAAATTCTCAAACTGATCATGAGTTAATTGCAGTTGCACTTAGACTTATATACCGCCTTCTGGTGCTTTATAACACTCTCTCAGAGGTTTACAAATGTCAGCATATTGCCCCCAATAATCTGGGTCTTAATTTTACCGACATGGGAAGGAAGGAAGGCTGAGTCAACATATTGTCCCCAATAATTTGGGTCCTCATTTTACCAACCTTGGAAGGATGGAAGACCAAATCAGTCTTGAGCCAGTCAGGATAGAAGTCCAGTCTGTGGGCAGAGTTAGCCTGCAATACTGCATTCTAACCACTGCACCACCAGGACTCCTAAATAATACAAGGCACTCTCGTGTGTAGCAAATATTACAGTCACCTTAATGGACTTGAAACATCCCAATATCCCTCAAGGCCATTTGCCTTAAGCAACTTAAGCAACTACCCTTATTTCCAGCCAGACTGACCAAGGCTTAATGAATCTGAAAGGATGGGATTACTAGGTGGGGTTTCACTCTTCCCCATTTGGTTATTTAAAAAACAACTTTACAAAGTGCATTAAAATATCAAAACTCTAACACCCTCTGCACTAATTTTCAGGAATAAATCAGCAGAAAACTGCACTACCATTATTTGGCAGTTTGTCGCTACATTTTAGCGGTAAAGTTTGGGAGTTTCCTGGGGCTCTGTGCAGATTACTCATCCCTGTTGCTTGTGAAAGATTGTGAGGAGGCTGGAAAGAAATAAGAGGAATTCTATACATACACAATCTGCAGATGGCAGAATTTATCAGTAAATTTATCTCATAAATGTCAGCTGAATCCAGCTTGTACAAAGGTCTGGAAGAAAAGATTTAAAATGTTCAGATTTCAGCCTTAATGAAAGTTGCTAATAAAAAGGGGTGGAAGATTACTATTGCAGTTGCGAAGATTGTGTATCTTACCCCTAATTCCTGCTTCCTTAATCAAGCAAGAAATCCCTTGGAATGATGGCTAAGGCTTATGGTTAGAAATTGGGAGACTCTAAGTCCCAATTCTGCCTTAGGCACAAGACCAGCTGGATGACCTTAGGCCAATCACTCTCTCTCAGCCCGAAGATGCTGGCAATAGCAAATCACTTACAAAATCTTGTAAAAAGAATTGCAGGCAATGCTGATTGGAAGGCACAAACAAGCAAAGCAACTAATCAAAGATGTGAGCATACAAGTAACAATGCAATTAACCAAGCCTTTTGCCAGCATTTTCAAAGCTTATCTACTGAAATTTAACCCACCCAGTATGATCCAATCAAAATATACTACCAAGTCTATCAGAGCAATGTCAATCATTTCAAAATGCCTTCTAAATTTCTCACACAATGCCTTTAAGTCCTTTTTTGACCAGTTTTTAAGGATATTCTCTCTATCTGGGGAAAGTCTCTGAAGAAAACATAGGAGATACCTAGGTAGAGGTGAAAAACAAACTGAGGTAATGTGAGAAAACTGAGGCAGTCATGAGAATGGTTATTTTGTTGAGTCATCCATTTTAAACTCAGATACAACCTACTTCTTTATTCCATCTGCATCACATGATTACTTAGATTTCCTAATTAGATATTCTATTTTCTGGTTTTGACAATTTATTGAGTCATACACAAGCCAGCAGGCTGGCTTTGTACATGCTTTAAAAAAATAACCAACGTTAAAACTAACCAAGCAAAATAGGTTGAGTGAACACCACTCCACTGTGTGGTTTTAATTGACCTCATTAATCATGTTGTGTGACAGAAGCCATTGAAAAGCAGTGAGGTACAATAAGGAGCTAGAGTAAAATTATTTCTCTGAGGAAACTATGATGTATCCAAAATAGGTATATCCATAATTTTTAAACCACTCTAAATAGGATTACCAGTTGTCTAGCAAAAGGAGAACATATCCTCCTTTTTGTCTTCATGTCCTCCATCCACAGATAGACATAAAATCAAATATTGAGTGTCTTGGTTTTCTATTTTGGTCTGTTTTTGCAACAGTAGTCATTCCAACTTTCATGGTATAGTACTGTGACCTTGTAAATTATCTGCTTCTTTCTTCCCCTGGTCTGTCAACAATAACTTATATTATTTCATTATTTCTTGATTTTAGCAATCAATATCACTCTAGCTCCTGTACTGTAAGTTCATTGTAGTTGGGAGATCACATGTCATAAATTCCTATGGTTGTCAATGATACAGAATTCTACATCATTGCTAGGATTTGTTTTTGAATATAAAGATTTGTTGGAAAAAAATGCAATTCAAAAACTAATATTTCTGATGTTGAAAAAGTAATATCACATATATGTAGGTTTAAGTACATTTTTTGTAGTTTTTTGCTGTAATTATTGTCACAGATGCCAAGAACATTGAACTTAGAACTTAGACTTAGAATAACTTTATTGTCACTCTGAATTTATACTAATCGACATACATTAAAATGAAATTTTGTTGCATGCAGCTCTCAAAGGGTCACCACCTCCAACATACATTACAAAGACATGAAAAAATAAATAGAAAATTATGCATATACCTACATGTATTTTATGACACAGAGAAACAACACAGTCTACTTAGGATGTATATATGAACATGGCGAGAAAAATGAATCTTGCAAGTTTAACAGACAGATGGCATAGGGAACAAAGCTGTTACAGAATCTGGTAGTCCTGCTAGAAATACTTCAAAGCCTCCTTCTAGAGGGGAGCAACAGAAACAGACTGTGAAGTGGGTATGTGGGATCTCTAACAAAGCTTTGAGCTCTAAGCACATAGTGCTTATAAGCAGTATCCTGAATAATAGGAAGCGAGCTTCCTAGAATCTTTTCGGCTGTCCTTACCACTCTCTGTATGGACCTTCCATCTGAGGCACTGCAGCCACCAAACCAAACAGTGATGCAGTTTGTTAAAACGCTCTCAATTGTGCCTCTGTAACAAGTGGCTAGGGCAAAAGGAGAAAGATGTGCTCTCCTCATCCGATGCAGGAAATGCAGGTGTTGGTTTGCATGCTTCATAGTTAGCATGTTCTCCTTTCCAATTATTGATGTCCTCTTTTTGCCTGTTCAAATACCTGAAAACACTTAAGGACCAGTGGTGGCACATTAGAGAAAAGTACTACCTTGACAGTGAACTTTCCAGCAATGCTTTCTAGCACAGATAACAGATTAAACGGTGCATAATCTTATCAAATCCTGCTTGTAGGGGGTCACTAGAAAAACTGTTTTCATCTAAGGCTATAGAGTCCATTTCTACGATTTGAGTTTCCATTTTTAATAAATCAGTTTGGTTGACAGTCACTGGAAGAAATGGGGCATTGGTGCTTACCTGATACACCCGTTCTCTGTGAGCTGCGAAGAGCATCCAGTGATGGGAGGTGCTTCAGTCTCTCTTCATTGAAGGCTGGGCTTAAACCTGAGGACGCTCCTCCTCCTCCAAGTGACTCCTCCGTAGCGTCCCCAGTTTTGCGAAGCCGAGGTAAAGGAAACCTGCCTACTTCACCTATCCAAATACCCCGGTCAGAACAGGCCCACCCACCAGACAGAGAATAAAGGGTGGGGCTGGATGCTCTTTGCAGCTCACAGAGAACGGGCGTATCAGGTAAGCACCAACGCCCCTTCTCCTATGAGCTGCTGCGAGCATCCAGTGATGGGACATACCAAAGCTGGGAAGTGCCCTAAGGGAGGGACTCTGTCTGAGCTGCTGGCGGGTCTGAATCGGAAAAACATGATGCAAAAAACTTCCTTCGGAAGGCAGCATCTGCTGAGGCGAATACATCTATGGTATAATTTCTGATCAAGGGGGAAGGCGAGACCCAAGTCGCTGCCCAACAAATCCCCTATAGAGGCTTGAATAGCCCATGCCGCTGCGGTAGCTGCACTCCTGGTGGAGTGAGCCGTAATGCCTTGAAGCACCGGTAAGGATTGTGACTTGTACAAGTCAGCGATGGTGTCTCTTAACCATCTACCTAATTGTAGAGGATGAGACCTTCTGCCCCAGTGAATAGGGTTGAAAGGATACAAAAAAAAACCACGCTGCTGACCGGCGATAGGATGAAGTTCTATCAAAGTAAATGCGTAAGGCCCCCTGACATACACAGAAAAATGGCAGCACCAGTTCCTAAACCCTGTGGGCAGTGGGATTAATTGAGGAAAGGGAGGGTCAGTTCTAATAACAACTCTGTCTGCATGGAAAATGCACAAATCCTACGGATGGACAGTGCCGCAGCTCCGAGATGCGTCCTGCTGATGTGATTGCCATCAAGAAAAGCACCTTGTAGGTGATAAAACGGAGAGTTGAGGTCCGTAAAGGCTCAGAGAGACCTGTAGGAAGAGCTGAGAATACCTTGCTGAGGTCACCTGTGGGATAACGGTGTACAATGGGCGGTCGCAAGTTCTCAACGCCTCAGAGAAGCTGCAAATGCATGCAAGATGAGAGAGAAAGAGGGGGGAAACCCCCCCAGGGAATAACGGATAAGAGTGCTGCCCCTTGTCTTCGCAAGGAGATTTGGGGACAGTCCCTTGTTTATGCCTCCCTGCAAAAAACAAGTAATTGTGCCACTGAGAGGGAAGTGGGAGAGAACTGGAATCTGCGACACCAGTGACAAAAATGCAACCAAGTGGTTTCAAAATTTGATTTGTTGAAGGCCTGCTGGCCGCCCGGATGGTTGTTATAACCTGGCTGGAGAATTTGCCGCTCTCTATATCTCGACATTCCCCTCCACACGGCTAAGTTTAGCCATTGTGGATTGAGAGTGGAACATTGGGCCCCGGGAGAGAGAGATCTCTGACGGGGGAATCTGCCAAGGGGGCTCCGAGGATAGGGCCCTCAGGTCTGTGCACCATGGCCATCCTGGCCAGTATAGAGCCACCAGAAGGGGGTCTGCTTTTTCCGCTAACAACTTCTGGATCAGGTTGGGAATTATGGGAAGGCATACAGGAGACCCCGGGGGCAACAAGATCTAAAGGCATCAACTGCCTCTGTTCCCTGAGACGGGTATCGAGAGAAGAATCGATGGCAACTGCGTGTTGAGGGGAGAGGCGAAGGGATCGACTACTGGTTGACCCAACCTCCACGCCACTTCCCTAAAGATCCTGGGGTCCAGACGCCATTCTGCCTGATCTATGGTGGTCCCGCTGGGCCAGACCGCTAGGGTATTTTCTGTCCCGGAATGTGCTCTGCTTTCAGGAAGAGGAGGTGAACTTCGGCCCACTAGAAGTGATTTTGCTTCCCTCATCAGCCACTTGGGAAGAGTGCCCCCCTCTTTGCTGAAGTGGGCTTTTGCAGTTCTGTTATCTGTGAGAACAGGTATGTGTTTGTGTTGGAGATGAGGGAGGAAGTTTAGAAGAGCTAAGCGAGGAGCTCGGAGCTCCAACCAGTTATGGTGTGTGCATTCTCTGCCTTGGACCAGAGACCTGTGTTGGTGTGAAAGGTGATGGGCACCCCATCCTACCCGGGTGGCGTCTGAGGTGACTGTCACCCTGCGTGGCTCCCTGAAGGGGCAACCGCTGTTGCCTCTGGGTCGAGTTCACCATCTAAGGGATGGGATGGCTGTTGCAGGAAGGATGACTCGGGCGTTGGTATCTACCTTTCCGGCGCGCTGGTAGGGCAGTAGAAAAACTGAAGGGCTCTTGTGGAAAACTGGGCCCAAGGAAATAAGAAAGATATAAGACACCAATTACCCCAACAGTGGAGAAAGAAGACATAGCTTAATTCACCTAACTGAATTGATGTGATGGAGGAATACCTTGATGCTGTCAAGTCTGTCTACGGAGAGGAGCCTCTGCCTTCTATGATGTTAATAATGGAGCCTAGTGGTTAATCCTAGCGGATGGAGTCAACTGGCCTTTTTAACCTATTGAGTGAGAAACAAGTTGATGAAAATGTGTTTCATGAAAAGAGAGTGCCCCAATTGCTCGGTGATCAGAAGAAGCTAAGATTAAGCTATCTCTAAGAAGCCTTGAATGCGATGGACCCTTTTCTCTGATATGACACCAAGGCAACCAGGACCTGAGTAGGGGTCCTGGGGCGGAAGCGAGACCAAAGGGAAGGGCCATGTATTCGTAGTGAGTGTTATATATAAGGAAAAACTGAGAATTCTAGAATGTGATGGACGAATTGGGACTTGTAAGGAGGCCTTAGTAAGGTCTATAGGGGTAAGGAAGTCTTGGCGTTTGATCCCCAGCAAGTTGGCTTGGAAAGTAGTCTTCTTAAATTTTCTATGGACGAGGAATTGGATTAAACGTTTTAAGTTAAGAGTTGCATGCCAACCCCCCCCAATCTTTTTTTTGGGGGGGAGGGGGAACCACAGAAGGGAGGGAGTAAACTAACCTCTGCTCTAGTGGCAGGGAGGTATTGGCTAGAGAGCCCGGATTGGAGTAAATGCGAAAGAGCTGCCTCCATGAGAGGCCCTTTTGAGCCTCTGTTTGGACACGGGACAGGTCATAAAACAGGAAAGTCTGGGGGGTGGCAAGAACTCTAGGGCTAGCCCAAATCATACGGTTTCTGTGACCCCAGCGTCAGTGGTGGAGAAGACCCACTGATTAGCGAACAATTTCAAGTGACCTCCAAAGGGATCTCCTGAAGGGTTTCATTTAGACTTGCGGAAAGGACTGGATCCTGTCCCTCGAAACTGCCTCCTGGGGTTGAGACCTCTTCTAAATCTGTCTCCCGGATCTGACCTGACAAGGGAGGCCTGAATCCTGTTGCCTGCTGAAACTCGGGTAGTAGGGACCCTGATAAGATCGACCGCAGCAACCTCTGCAGAACGGTAGAGGAGACCTGGACTCTGGGCGGCGAAAGAAGAGGGGAGATTTCCTGTTATCATGCGTTTCTATCACGAGGGGTTCAAGCCCCGGTCCAAATAGCTTGTCCTCTGAGAGTGGGGCTGGGGCCAGGCGCCATTTATGTTTGGCATTGGCCTGCCAGTGTCTAAGCCACAACAAGCTTCTGGCCACTATCTGGGAATTGATCACCCTGGAGGAGAAGAGAACTGCCTAGAACGTGGCATCAGCCAAAATACTGCTGCCCCATTTAATTTAGCTGCATCCAGATGGGCCCTGATATTAGAGGAAGGAATGATGCCTGTAAGATGGCAGAGCCATCTAAGGGATGATCGGGTAAGAAAGGATGCGGACATAGCAGCGCCAATGGCCCAGTCTCCTGAGACATGTGCCCTGTGGAGAGATAACACCGCCCTCTTATCCTCAGTCTAGAGCACCTCTTCCGCTTCCATCAGAATGGATGAGGAGGAGGTGAAGGCGATTATCAGTTCACTACTTCGGGGTCCTTAGAATTTTATGGAATTCCAGTGCCAAGTTTTTTGTTTTTTGTTTTTTTGTTTTTTTCCTTGTCCTGCGGGGGCATGTATGCGGCTGCTGCGGCCCATAGTTTTGCAGCAGATTGAAGAACATGTGTGGGATGGGAATGACATCAGCCTCAGAAATAGGCTGAGTGAAATTGAGGTCACCCGCTTCCCCAGGGGAAGTTGAGGACTGAGGCAGGGTCCCCTGATTATCCAACCCTGCCATATTCCTTGTCTTAAAAAATAAGGATTTAAATAATTGGGGCTGGAACAGTCCCATAAAAAAACTGGAAGATCCGGGGTAAGCCCTTCATCATCTGACATCGCTCTTTCTAACTGGTCAGCCTCCTAGGGGGCGTGGTCAGTAGTGAGAATTGATCCTACCTCCAATTTATTCATGATATCCTGGGGATCCTCCATCTCATGTACATATTGAGTACCTGCAAGGCTTGCTATATGCTGCTGAGATTCCCCTTTGAAGCGCTGATTCCACCCCATTTCTGACCTTGGCAGGAATGTCGTCCAGAGGGTCCTCCTCCTGTCTGAGACTGGCAGTTGTCGGTGTAAAAGTGGCTTCAGGAGCCCTTATGAGGAGAGAGTGGGGAAGTCAAAGCAGTTTACAGAGTCAGCATCTTGCCCCCAACAATTTGGGTCCTCATTTTACCCTGACCTCCGGAGGATGGGTGGAGTAGAGCTTCTCCTGGAGGAACCCTAGGAGCTGGAGGGTGTATGAGCCTGGGTAGTGGAAAGCAGTTGAGAGGGGAACGAGGCCTGAACGGCCCCTTGGGAATGTCTTGTTACTTGCTTTTCCATGGCTTGATGCCAACTGAGGGCATCCTTTTTTCTGCTGCCTTGGAGGGCTTTTTAGACCTGTCTCAGTCCTTAGCGGCAGCTCTAGACTTTGGGTAATAATTACTTGCCATATTGAATATTGCAGGTAAGAAAGAAAAGTGAGGCTATTAGAGATAAATATACCAATAATTGAAAGCGGTTTTGGTGGTTGGCACACCCAGGAGCCTGACCCAGAGAAGGGCAGGTAGTCCTGAAATAAAGGTTTGTCCCCGTAATTTGGTTTTTTTTTTTTACATTGGAGGAAAATTATTTACAAGGAATAATAGTATTTATAGGAAAGGAGGTCTGTATAAATATATATAGAGAGAGATATATGTATAATATATCTGCATAAATCTTGGTAATGATTCTTGTTATTATCTGTATATATTATTTATTTATTTATTTATTTGTTTGTTTGTTTGTTTGTTTGTGTAACAAGCTGGAACTATAATACAGATAAAGACCTCTAATATAAACTTCCTCCTCCTTTTAGTATGTATGTATGTATGTATGTATGTATATATATATATATGTATGTAGTATGTTTGTAGATTTTCACGGTAAAGGTATGTAGGTTTGTGTATTCGGGTCTTGTACGGTAAGATTGAGAATACCTGGCGTTTCGACGAATCTATCCGTCATCTTCAGGCTGGTGTCTTCAGCTTCGTTCTCTGGGGAGAACTTCTCCAGGAGAACGAAGCTGAAGACACCAGCCTGAAGATGACGGATGAGATTTCGTCAAACGCTGCCAAGGTATCTCAAATCTTACACGGGACAAGACCCGAATACACCAAGACCTACATATGTATGTATGTATATATATATATATATAGCCAATGAGAATCAGAACACCCCCCAGACCAGGTCCCAGTTAGGGCAATCAGGTCTGAGAGAGTAGTAGGAATACTGTAATGAGCTGTAACCATGCCTGTGGGAGATTAAGCCAGTAAACTCAATAATGCCTTGTGATAAACAGAAGGTAGGCATTGAAAAAGTCCCCGGTCCCCAAGGAGGGAAACCTAAGGGGAAGTCACACACAGGCCTTCTTTGCAATTTTCAAAATGGCAGCCACCTCATGGCATGCTCAACCAACAGCCCACAATATAAACAAATTACACTGCCAGTCTGCTGGAAGCAAAACCGATCAGCGGGGAGGTACAGGGTCTAGAACCTCTCTGCCCTCGGGTGTTCTTTGGGGGAAGCCTCAGTGCAAGTTGTCTGCAATTTATAGTATGTAAGCTAAGACCTAAGGAGAACAAAATGGTGCCCATGGCACACTGGGGGGGGGAAACGGCCGGTGAGTAGGCAAGGAGCCTGTAATCTGCGCTCTGCACAAGGAAAAAAAGCCTCTGGTAGATAGGGACCCTCCTCCGAGGAGGAATTTGACTGAGAAAGGAAAGTGAAAGAGATTATTGCTCTCTGAAAGCTACAGGGGGAAGTGGGCGTTGGTGCTTACCTGATACACCCTTTCTCGGGGAGCTGCGACAAGCATCCAGGAAGTGGGAGGTGCTCAGTCTCTCCATTCCGATAGGCTGAGCTTTACTGAAGGACATGACTCCTCCTCCTCTCCTCCTGTACGTCCCCCAGTTTAGTGAAGACGAAGGTCCAACCCAAACGAGCCGACAGGGAGACCCCAAGCTAGCTCAAGGTCAACAAGGCCACAAGGTCGGAACAGGAAGAACCCACCCCAGATGGAAAGGAAGAAAGGGAGGGGCTGGATGCTCGTTGCAGCTCCCCGAGAAAGGGCGTATCAGGTAAGCACCAACGCCCATTCTCCAGTGAGCTGCTCCGAGCATCCAGGAAGTGGGCCATACCAAAGCTGGGCCTGTCCTACGGGAGGGACTCCATCTGGGCCGAAGATGCCCCCCGAGCCGAGTGGACCCTTTGCAACACTCGTCTGCCAAAGGAGGCGTCCCCCGAAGCAAAGACGTCAACCTTGTAATGCCGGATAAATGGCGACGGCGAGGCCCATATGGCTGCTCTGCAGATCTCGGAGATATGAGCCTGAGTGGCCCAGGCAGCGGACGTAGCCGCACTACGAGTAGAGTGGGCAGTAATACCGGAAGGCACCAGTAGGGACTGTGAAAGGTATGCTTTCGCAATAGTGGCCTGCAACCAGCGGCCAATAATAGCAGAAGACACTTTGCGCCCTTGAGAGGTGGAACTAAAGGAAACAAATAGAGCCTCAGACTTCCAAAACAGAGCTGTTCTCTTGAGGTAGACACGCAGAGCCCTGCGGACGTCCACTCGATGCCACTGGTGTTCCAGGTTGTGAGAAGGCCGTGGACAGAAGTTTGGAAGAACCAGTTCCTGCGCTCTGTGGAAGGCCGAATTTACCTTCGGCATAAAGGTCAGATCAGGACGCAAAACTACCGTGTCAGCGTGGAAAACGCAGAGATCACCACGACATGACAAGGCGGCAACCTCAGAGATGCGCCGAGCCGAAGTAATCGCAACCAGAAAAACAACTTTGTATGTTGATGGACCGCAGGGGCTCAAAGGGATCCCTCGTGAGAGATGCGAGAACCAAGGGAAGGTCCCCTGTTGGAAAACGGTGAACCACAGGCGGACACAAATTGGTCGCGCTCCAAGAAAAGCCTTTATCCGAGGGTGGCGCGAAATGGAAGGAAGACTAGGCCAATGCACCACTGACACAATGGCTGCCACCTGACGCTTTAGAGTGTTTGGTGAGAGGCCCTTGTCTAAGCCTGCCTGAAGAAAATCCAGCACCTGGGCCAGCGATGGAAGAAACGGATCCACCCCATGGGAAAGACACCACGTAGAGAAGGACTTCCACGAGGCCTCGTATATCCTGTTCGTAGACGGGCGACGAGCCGCCTGGATGGTGGTGACGACCTTTGAGGAGAGGTTCTCCACCTTTAAATGTTGCCGTTCAGCCTCCAAACGGCTAGTTGAAGCCACTGGGGGTCCAGGTGCTGGAGCGGACCTTGGGTGAGACACACTTTGTGACCTGGGATCCTCCATGGGTCTTCCGTGGAGAGGCTGTGGAGGTCCGCAAACCACGGTCTCCTCGGCCAGAAGGGAGCGACTAGGATCAGGGAGGCCTTCTTCGCCAAGAGCTTTTGAATCACCCTGGGGATCAGTGGAATGGGAGGGAATGCATACAGCAGACCGCGGAGCCAAGGGCAGCGAAGAGCATTGACGTCCTCCGCGCCTGGGACAGGGTATCTGGACACAAACCTGGGAAGATGAGCATTGAGGGGAGAGGCAAACAGGTCCACGCATGGGCAGCCGAATTTGAGCGTCAGCTCATGAAACAAGTTGGGGTGAAGGCGCCACTCAGAAGGATCCACTGTTGCTCTGCTGAGCCAATCTGCTTGAGTGTGGTCCACGCCCGAGATATGTTCCGCCTTTATGCAGTCTAGATGGCGTTCTGCCCAAAGACATAGCCGCTCTGCCTCCTTCATCAGGAGAACAGAGTGGGTACCCCCTTGCCTGTTCACATGTGCTTTCGCCTTGACATTGTCTGTGAGGACGAGGGCGTGATTCCGATGAATGCGAGGAAGGAAATTGCGGAGGGCAAGATGGATCGCTCTGAGCTCCAGCCAGTTTATACTGTTCCGCTGTTCGCTCTTGACCAGCGCACCTGGCATGACCAAGACTGAAGATGTGCGCCCCATCCGAACAAGCTGGCGTCTGTGGTAATTATGAGTCTTCCCGGCTCCCGAAGAAGAGATCCTTTGTTGATGGACAGATTTGTCCACCAAAGTAGGGAGAGTCTTACTTTTGTAGGCACCTGGACCCTTGCTGCAGAGTTGCTGCGACCTGACCTTTGATACGGCAGGAGAAACCACTGGAGTGCCCTAACGTGGAAGCGAGCCCAGGGAACAATGGAAATGGAAGAAATCAATTTACCTAACAATGTTGACAAGTCAGCTAGAGAAACCTGCCACGAAGATCTAATACGTTGGGCCAAGTTTCTTATGCTTTCTAAGCGATCTGGAGAGAGGAAAACTTTTTCCTCAATAGTATCAATTATTGCCCCCAGATGGTCAACCGGTTGATGGGGAGAGATGACT